>JASAMX010005168.1:0-15859 GCA_030248175.1 Microlaimidae sp. YZB2_3 | reverse complement strand
TCTTCGTTCAGTTACCTGTATTGCTCTTTCCAAGGAATGTGCTTTCTGATAGTATTTACTTCTTTGTATATAGTGTATTTAGATTTTAATATATTTTTTTGCAATATTTAAAACTTTCTTTTTGGCCAACTGCAGCTGCCAGTCTTTTGACAATTTTGCAACTCTATTTGAATCTCTTGAAAATTATTAGTCATTACATTTTGATCTCAGAGAAAAAAACTAGTGTAAAGTTTGGCGTCGTCTGCAAATAATTTTATTTTAGAATGAAATGATATCATTTATATAGACAAAAAACAAAAAGGGATCTAACACAAAACCATGTCAAAATTAGCTTTTTACAATGTATGGTTTTGATTCTATGTTGTTTTCGAGATTCCTTTAAAACCTTTTTCCACTCAGCTTGAATCCAATTGCGTTTAAAGCTTTTTGTTTTAAAAGTCATTTCATTTCTCTGTCTTTTATATCTTAAAAATTGTTGAGAATACTTTAATAAACATTTTTATTAAAAATAGTAAAAAAATACATAGTGGACTGTTTTCTGTCCGCACAATACTTATTGGTGTTAAATTACTCGACAAAATAGGGATTAAGTTTGCCCTATATTTATTTCTAAGCTACGGATTTCGGCTAAAAAAATCGATGTTTATTTGTACGGCAAACGAAACAGTTCAATAAAAACTCCACCAATTTTAATAATCAAGATTTAAATGAAAATAGAAGGTTGCCGCTTTTTGGAGTGAATCATTTTAAAATTAAATTTTTATACTGATTTAGAAATATTTCAAGTACAGAATACCGAAAAACGCATTTTCTGAGTGTCATATTTCATGAAGCACTAAAAATATTTTGATGAAAAATATTTGTGGACTATTAGGGTGAGGGGACAAAAAATCATCAAAATCAAAGACAAAAACTTTGACTCCGCACCCCACCTCCACAACTTCTGAAAGTTTCTCCTTTGAACGGAATAAGCAATTAACGGCTCTTAAAATTCTGTTTAAAGCTGTTCAAAACTATATCCAATTAGTTAAAAAAATGACATGAACACGGTTTCCAAATTCAAAGGCAAAATTCTGTCGAAAACTCATTTTAAGTTTTGCTTTTGGATCTTTCTCTTAGAAAATCTGGATAAAATATGTTTTAAAATGTTATTATCCATCATATAATTACATATGTTTTTTTGCTCTAAACGCACTTTTTAATTTAGAGTTTAATGTCTAAAAACCTGAAGAATTTGTCTGACAAAATTATAACAAGTACTGTATATGCTTAATTTAATTAACGTAACATTTTAATAAATATAAATTTAACCACACTGGAAAATATTAACATGAATATAGAGAATACAGTTATCTAAGATCTAAAATTACACAACTAATAAATATAAAAATGAACTTCAGCTACATACTGGTATTCATAAAACTTTTGTAACCGGTCCATTTCGGACTCGACCGATTTTACCCAGACCGATCCCTGATTTTTTATTCTAGTTTAGTTTGGTCATCGGAAAGGTCACCGAAAAAGTGGCCTGGTAATTTTTTGCACTCTTCAATTCCGATGTCCTACGTGCAAACCTATTGATTTGTGGTGATGTACGTACGCTTTGTACTGTAAAAAATAATTCTAGTAGAAACGATATACTAAAATTAATTTTAATAAACATTATACTAGATTGATTTAGTATACTAGTAAGACACCTTTAATTTTAGTATAGTATAGTATAGTATAGATTGCTCGGCTTTCATTCTAGTATAGTATAGTATAGTATAGCATGTCCGGTTTTAATTCTAGTATAGTATAGTATAGTATAAAATCCCAAAATAATTCTAGTATAGTAGTATAGTATAGTATAATTCTAGTATAGTAGGCATCCCTGATTGGGACCGAAAGAGTAAGTACTAGGTAGAAAACGATCCCAGTCTACAGTGGACCGGGTTGCTAAACGCCGTTCCATACCCGCATCCGAGGCAACCTTCTCTCCCTTTTCCGAGGTATTCTGTGATTGGTCAGCTGAGAAAAAAAGCTAAGTTTATTTTGCGTTCGCTGGTTTTTGATTTTACCATTTGATTCAGTATCGTATCGGACTGTTCACTGTTGTTATTAAAACTATAATCTTATATTTTTATATGTTTATTGTGTTTATTTATTATCATCAAATTAAACCTGGCTGACTTGGTTGATTTGTAGAATTAAATCGACTATTTAACAACAAAATCAGTTAAATTTTTCAGTAAAAATGGTTAAATAATAAAGATTAAATGCCATATATTAACAATTAATTTTCAGATTACCAATTTTGAACAAAAATTTAATTTTTTAATAGGTAAAAGTTAAATAGTTTTTGTATATTTTTTGTAAAGGTAAAAATTAAAAAGATTTATGCGCTCTAATTTATTTTTTTAAATGCGTAATAACCGCACAATTTTAATTGGTCTGCTCATGTTTCCGTCTCCTATACAAATTTACGAGGTCACACAGATTATATCTTAATTATAATTCTCTTAAAAATGGTTTTGATTTCTATTGGTTTTATTCGCGCATACTTTAAAGCTTTTCCCTGTTTAGATAAAAATATTGATTAACTTTACTTATATTGTGTTTTTTGTTTTATCTTTATTAGTTAGGCTGAAAAAGAAACAAAAAAACTCTCGAATTTAAAGAAGAAGTCAGCTTTAATCTTGCGTTTAGAAGCTTTTTGATTTTGTTTATTTTCCGTCGAAAAAAAAAATCAAAAAACTTTCTGACAAATAATTTAGAAAATTTACTCTTTAAAATTTAAAAAACCGTACCAAAAAAGGGGTTCGAGCACGGGGTTATAAAATTTGCGTGAAAAACGGGCTCCTCTTTGAGCACCGACCTTTCCTATTTTCTGCTCCGTTCATACGAACGGTTGTATTTGCCGAATGAAATTTTATAGAGATATAAATAATTTTAAAAGTTATTACAGTTCAATTTCTCTGTCTTGTTTCTTATTAAAAGTTGATTCCTAATTTGCTTTTTAATGAAAATACAACAAAAACAGAAACTTGCTTATTAAATACTGTAAAATTTATATCATTATTTCACTGTTAAACGAGCTTTTTAATAGACTATCTAGTGTTTTTTTAAAAACTTAAAATTTTAATTAATACCGATATACATTAAGAATATTTTTCAGGATAATTTAAAAACAGAAGGAAATCTAATCTCTGTTTATTTGACTAATTTAACTTTTAAAGCGTCTGCCACATTTGATTTTTCTGTCCCGCACAATTATTTTTTGCTGTTAAATGACTCCTCAAGATCTGGAAACTTGCCTTAAAGTTTTACTTTCTACGTCGAACCTTTACGTTATCTTATTGCCTATACGCAATTACTCTTTCTTTCCTGGCTGACCCAGGGAGCCCTCTCGGGAGAAAAATGCCTTGAAGCGGGTAGGAGGCGTTTAGGACGGGCGGTTTATGAATACGTGAATTTCTTTTAAAATACTGAAAAAAATTAAAATCACGCAAAAAAATTTTGTTATCAGAAAACTATAAATTTCGGAAAATACAATCGACTCAGCGCGTCATTAAGTAAGTTTGAGTTGAATACACAGTCTTACTAAAACTTATTAAAAATTTTAGATTTCGGCTTAAAAATATCTTTGTTAAAATATTTGTTCGGTAAGCGAAATTTGTTATTATGTATGCCCAGCTATTATTTCTGAGTACGCTACTGTATAAGCTTGTTTTAAATCCACCTGTACGTACACTCTTGAAATACTTACTCAACGAAGCACTAATTTTAAAACTTTAAAATTTTTTGAGCAAACTACGAGTCGAATTTAAATTAAAAGAATATTAGTTTATATCAAACTGATATCAAACCTAGGGTAGTGCATTTAATTTCGGCACTTTTCCAAATTGGGCGTTTTTGATTTTGGACTATATCTTTGGTAATCCTGGACGAAATACGTCGTTTGATAGCTCAAATGAGAGCTATTTATAGGTAGATGACTGTCGTGAGCTTTTTGTTTGTTATGTTATGATATTTTCATGTAAAATTGTGTGATTTATAAAAAATAAAATTGTTACTCGTTTTAAGAACATGGGCATTTCATAATTACGCAAAAAGTTGGTTTAAAAATTAAACTGTCCTGGTAAAATATAGTCTATTTTCCGAATTTTTAGTCCCCGTGGTTCTACGTTACGTCTGTGGTGAGTAATCGTTATAAAATAAAATAGTGTAATTTCGGCACACATATTGCTGTAGGTAAAAACGGGTTGAATTAAGTCGTCGGGTGTTAAATTGTAGTTGTAAATAGTTAAAAGACAACGTTGAAATGTGTAGGGGTCATACCTGCCTTAAACTCAATTAAGAGGGTCCTTTTAAAGTGCAAAAATTTATGCCTTTTTTCCCAAATTTTGCTCATTTTAAACCATTTGGCATTTTAGCTGTAACTTTTTGCCAGTTACCGTTGAACTGACGAAAAGCTTAATTAAGAAAACTGTCTGGAGATAATGATAGGTTTTTTATTTTTAAAAATGATAATTTTTGACCGAGAACAATGATTTTTTGTAAAGTGCGAAATTAATGCACACAATTAATTTCGGCAATTTTCCATTTTTTTAAAAAACTGTGTTAATTTAGTAAAAAAGCTCTTCGTACAGTGAAACTTATGTGACGCAACACGTATCGTGAAAGCTTCAAAATAAGCTATCAAACATGAAAAGTGGGCCATACAGTGAAACGTTACATCGGAAAAAAAAAAAGTGCGAAATTAAATGCACTACCCTATAAAATCTTTATAGGTTTTCATTGGGGCGATTATTTGTGATCAACTGCTCAGTTCCGCCATATGCAAATTCGCTTGCTCTAAATGATCCTCAGTCTGATGAAACATTTTCGCTTCCTCATCCTCGTCCTACTGCGGCCGCCCTTTTTAAAAATTGTTCCGAATGCAATTTTCTTTGCCTTGGTCTTTTGTAATATAGGAATTGCTGTTCATGGAGAGTTTCCCGGGGATTCTGGGCGTAGTAGTGATTGCCTCGTACAGCAATATCGTTTGCTCAGCGCGAAAAGGAGCGCTCCACCCGACCGTGACGTACGGAAATTGACACAAACGGTGACTGTTTTTAATGTAGCAAAAAATCCACCAATTTTAATAATCAAGATTGTGGTTTTTTGTGAAACTTAGAGCCAGGATTTTTGAGGAAGAGATGTTTTTTTAAGTCTGATGGTTTGTTTAATTTTTTAATCTATAAATAAATGCTTTATTCTGGACTGATAACACTGTTTAAAAATTACTATTCGTATCACCAACTACTGAGCCGAGCTTCCAGTGAAAGAATCTTCTAGAAACATTTTTAACATAAATTTGAAAATAGAATTTAACAAACATATTTGCTGAACTGGGTTGCAAAATTGTGCTCCACTGTTATAGATTTGTTGCTAACTTTTTTACTTAAGTTTTTCTTTTGCATACACTTTTTTAAGATATACAGTTAATCGGAAGTCTGCTAAATGTAAAATTTAATTTGTTTGTATAAACTAGTATTTTGCTACAGTTGGTGCGTTGGTCCACAGTAGTTGTTGAAACAGTTTGAGTTAAAGGATCTGTTTCAACAACTACTGTAGGCAAATACTAGTTTATACAAACAAATTAATTTTACATTTAGCGACCTATTAATGTATCTCAAAAGTGTATGCAAAAGAAACTTTAGTAAGTTAGCAACAAAATCTATAACAGTGGGAGACGGGGCAACCCCGGTTGCCGCTGTTTGGATGAATTATTTTCAAAATTTATGTTAAAATTGTTTCATCTGATCTTATATTTTTTATATGTTTATTGTGTTTATTTTTAATCATAAAAAAACTTTTCTCAAATAATCTTTTGTTATCAGCAAATCAAACCTAGCTGACTTGGTTGATTTGTAGAATTAAATTTTTTTTTTGTTTTTTTTTTTTTTTTATTTATTATTTTATTTAATATTTTTTAATAATTTTGTAAAAATATTATTTAACAACAAAATCAGTTAAATTTTTTCAATAAAAATGATGAAATAATGTTCCCTTCGGCTTTTCCGTTTCGGTAATTTTTTAAACTTTTTCTCCGCGGTTTTTTGTTCTGTTGTTAACTGGAGGCTAATGCGGGTTTAGAGATGGGAAAAAAAGGCGTGTTTTGTTTTTAAAAGGGCCTCTATCGAGTTAGGGTGTGCCCCCGTTGTCTTTCTCACTATTTCCGCGTTCCCGTTTTTACCTCAGTAATATGTGTGCCGAATCTTTTTTTATAGTTTGGAATGAAGGTAATCGGAAAGGGTTCGAAAAGTTTTTTAACATTTTTTGCGTAATATGGGAAAATGCTGTTTTTAAAGAGTCTTTTTTTTATCATCGTTTCGGGAAATGAAAAAAAAAAAGTCGATTTTCTCTGGTCTCATTTGAGCTATCACGATGTATGTCGGGCGAGAGATACAAAAAAATGGTGGAAAAATGCGAATATGTCCCAGGTTATATCGTTGAATAATAAATTTTGTAAATGTTGTAATTTTGGTCGTGAGAGTTGAGTGTCGGGTGGATTAAGAGTTTTTGGGGGTCGGGTCGAAATGTTGTTTTGCTTTTCTGACGTTTTAGACAAAAATTTTCGCTTTTGAATAAATTTTTTTTAAAGATTTAAATGCCATATTTTAACAATTAATTTCTTCGCGCTGCTCTGTTTTCTGATTTTTTTTTTGCGTGTTTTTTTTGTTTTTAGAAATTGTAATTTTCGGGGGAGGTGTTTTTTGGGAGAGGGTGTGGGGGAAAAAGAAAAGAGATTTTTGTTTTGGTTAGATTAATCAATGTTTGAACAAAAATTAAGTAATATATTATTTTCTAAAAAATAAATAACGAATGTTCTAAAAAGTTTAAATAGTTTTGTTTTTCATAAAAGTAAAAATTAAAAAGATTTATGCCCAAATGTGGCGGGACGCCCCCTTTTTAAACATTTAATATAAGTCGAACAGGACGAAGCTCTAATTTATTTTTTTTTTAATATCCTAAAAACGCCCAATTTGGTTGGGGGGGGGGTGGTTTTGGTGCTTTTTGTGTGGTTCGTCGCAAATGAAGAATTTTTAAACGAACAAACGAAAATATTGCTACCCTAGTACTGTAATAACTCAATAAAAAATTATTTATATCTCTATAAAATTTCATTCGGCAAATACAACCGTTCTGTATGAACTTGGAGCAGAAAATAGGAAATTTTGGTCTGGTGCTTCAAAGAGGAGCTCCGTTTTTCACGGAGCTCCGGAGAAACCGCCGATGCTCTGGAACTCTGCCTTATTTTTGGTACGGTTTTTATAAATATTTAAAGAGTAATTTCATAAATTATTTGTCAGAAAGTTTTTGAATTTTTTTTTCAGACGTGAAAATGTAAACAAAATAATTTCAATTTCAAACAAGCTTTAAATTGCGCATTTCCATTACGGAGCTCTGGAGCTTCTTTCACTTTAAAATTGCCGGAGCTCTGGAGCATTTTTTGATTAGTTTTATTACATTTTTTAGACTCTAAATTGTGCGTAAGTAAAGATAAAACAAAAAACACAATATTTAAGTTAAAGTTTATAATCAATATTTTTATCATAAATTCATTTTTAAGAGGAAAACATTAAAATATGCGTGAAATAAAACCTAGAATAGTAAATAAAAACCATTTTTAAGAGAATTATAATTAAGATATAATCTGTGTGACCTCGTAAATTTGTATAGGAGACGGAAACATGAGCAGACCAATTAAAATTGTGCGGTTATTACGCATTTAAAAAAATAAATTAGAGCGCATAAATCTTTTTAATTTTTACCTTTACAAAAAATATACAAAAACTATTTAACTTTTACCTATTAAAAAATTAAATTTTTGTTCAAAATTGGTAATCTGAAAATTAATTGTTAATATATGGCATTTAATCTTTATTATTTAACCATTTTTACTGAAAAATTTAACTGATTTTGTTGTTAAATAGTCGATTTAATTCTACAAATCAACCAAGTCAGCTAGGTTTGATTTGCTGATAACAAATAAACACAATAAACATATAAAAATATAAGATTACAGTTTTAATAACAACAGTGAACAGTCCGATACGATACTGAATCAAATGGTAAAATCAAAAACCAGCGAACGCAAAATAAACTTAGCTTTTTTTCTCAGCTGACCAATCACAGAATACCTCGGAAAAGGGAGAGAAGGTTGCCTCGGATGCGGGTATGGAACGGCGTTTAGCAACCCGGTCCACTGTAGACTGGGATCGTTTTTTACCCAGACCGGTCTTTCGGTCCCAATCAGGGATGCTTACTATACTAGAATTATACTATACTATACTACTATACTAGAATTATTTTGGGATTTTATACTATACTATACTATACTAGAATTAAAACCGGACATGCTATACTATACTATACTATACTAGAATTAAAGCCGAGCAATCTATACTATACTATACTATACTAAAATTAAAGGTGTCTTACTAGTATACTAAATTAATTCTAGTATAGCGTTTATACTAAAATTAATTTTAGTATATCGTTTCTACTAGAATTAATTTTAGTATACAAAGCGTACGTACATCACCACAAATCAATAGGTTTGCACGTAGGACATCGGAATTGAAGAGTGCAAAAAATTACCAGGCCACTTTTTCGGTGACCTTTCCGATGACCAAACTAAACTAGAATAAAAAATCAGGGATCGGTCTGGGTAAAAACGGTCGAGTCCGAAATGGACCGGTTACAAAAGTTTTATGAATACCAGTATGTAGCTGAAGTTCATTTTTATATTTATTAGTTGTGTAATTTTAGATCTTAGATAACTGTATTCTCTATATTCATGTTAATACTTTCCAGTGTGGTTAAATTTATATTTATTAAAAAAATTAAAATTGAATTAAGCATATACAGTACTTGTTATAATTTTGTCAGACAAATTTTTTTAGGTTTTTAGACATTAAACTCTAAATTAAAAAGTGCGTTTAGAGCAAAAAAACATATGTAATTATATGATGGATAATAACATTTTAAAACATATTTTATCCAGATTTTCTAAGAGAAAAAAGCCAAAAGCAAAACTTAAAATGAGTTTTCGACAGAATTTTGCCTTTGAATTTGGAAACCGTGTTCATGTCATTTTTTTAACTAATTGGATTTAGTTTTGAACAGCTTTAAACAGAATTTTAAGAGCCGTTAATTGCTTATTCCGTTCAAAGGAGAAACGTTCAGAAGTTGTGGAGGTGGGGTGCGGAGTCAAATTTTTTGTCTTTGATTTTGATGATTTTTTGTCAAAATTATCCCCCTGACCCTAATAGTCCACAAATATTTTTCATCAAAATATTTTTAGTGCTTCATGAAATATGACACTCAGAAAATGCGTTTTTCGGTATTCTGTACTTGAAATATTTCTAAATCAGTATAAAAATTTAATTTTAAAATGATTCACTCCAAAAAGCGGCAACCTTCTATTTTCATTTAAATCTTGATTATTAAAATTGGTGGAGTTTTTATTGAACTGTTTCGTTTGCCGTACAAATAAACATCGATTTTTTTAGCCGAAATCCGCAGCGTAGAAAAAAATATAGGGCAAACTTAATCCCGATTTTGGCGAGTCATTTAACACCAAAAAGTATTGTGCGGACAGAAAACAGTCCACTATGTATTTTTTTACTATTTTTAATAAAAATTTTTATTAAAGTATTCTCAACAATTTTTAAGATATAAGACAGAGAAATGAAATGACTTTTAAAACAAAAAGCTTTAAACGCAATTGGATTAAAGCTGACTGAAAAAGGTTTTAAAGGAATCTCGAACAACATAGAATCAAAACCATACATTGTAAAAAGCTAATTTTGACATGGTTTTGTGTTAGATCCCTTTTTGTTTTTGTCTATATAAATGGTATCATTTCATTCTAAAATAAAATTATTTGCAGACGACGCCAAACTTTACACTAGTTTTTTCTCTGAGATCAAAATGTAATGACTAATAATTTTCAAAAGATTCAAATAGAGTTGCAAAATTGTCAAAAGACTGGCAGCTGCAGTTGGCCAAAAAGAAAGTTTTAAATATTGCAAAAAATATATATATATTAAAATCTAAATACACTATATACAAAGAAGTAAATACTATCAGAAAGCACATTCCTGAAAGACTTAAAAGTTCATATGTCAGGAGTTTAAATATTTTAAACCACTGCGAAACTATTTCGTAAAAACTTTAAGAATATTTTTTGTAAAACCTTTCATTTAAAATCATTTAAAAATTTACTGCAAGGTTTACATGATGTAATTAAAATATGTTAGTGTTGTATAAAATCCATAATTGCTTAAGAATATTACTATTATTCTGGGGCCGGTCCACTAAACGCGTGCTGACCAGGTGCTATGTTAGCACGTTGTTTAAAACTCTTGATAATCTTTTAATTTCTGGGTTTTTTTCCTAAGAAACCTTATTAAACTTTTTGTCTGCATTGCATAAATTCATATTTTATTAATTTTATTCATATTTGTTATACATACGAGCTAATAAGGCAATAACCCCTAGTTAGGGTTAGAAAAACTCATAAGTAGGGTCTAACGCTTTTTATATCTTTTATTTAAAACAAATATGCATAAAATTGTGTAAATATTAATTGATCATATTTAAAAAAAGAGTTCCATAACATATCTCGAGAAAAACACCAAAATTAAAACATTATCAAGAGTTTTAAACAACGTGCTAACTTAGCACTTAGTCAGCACGCGTTTAGTGGACCGGGCTTAGAACGTTCAGGGACGGGTCCACTAAACGCGTGCAGACTACGTGCTATCTTAGCACGTTTTTTAAAAGTCTTGTTAATATTTTAATTTCTGAATTTTTTCTCGAAAAATCTAACAGAAATTTTTGTTTACATGGCACAAACTGATATTTTATTAATTTCATACATATTTGTTGTATATACAAACTATTAAAGCAATAAGCCCTAGTTACGGGTTAGCAAAACTCCTAACTACGGTTTAAGGCTTTATTAAATTTTATTTCAAACAAATATGCGTAAAACTTTTTAATATTAATTTATTCTATCTAAAAAAAAATCCCATAACATTTTCAAGAAAAAACCCAGAAATTAAAACATTAACAAGAGTTTTAAACAACGTGCTAAGATAGCACCTAGTCAGCACGCGTTTAGTGGACCCGCCCCAGACGTCTATAAGCCTGGTTCATACTTCCCAAGTATCCAAAGAACATAGTCCAAAGGACAGTTTTTAAATCTTGTTCAAACAAAGTTCAAAGCACAGTACGATAGTCCAAACAACATCAAGTCCAAAGGAAAAAATCCAAAGGATAGTTTAAAAAACAGCCAAAAGACAATTTTTTCGACTTTGTCCTTTGGACTTTTTTCTTTTAGACTTTGTCACTTAGATTTTGTCCTTTGGACACTTTGGACGAACGATGAACCAATCTTTACGCGACCACTACTTAAATAATGTAATTTTAAAATGTGTCTTATAAAGAAAGATTAAAAATCCTAGGATTACAAAAACTACAAAACCGTTGAAATAGTTTTGATATTACAGAATGCTGCAAGATATAAAGGGTTACAATAGCAGAAACATTTATGATATTATTACTTTAAATCTAAATTATAAGAGAAAGCATTATGATAAACTGAAGTTAACCAAAAAGTAAAATAAATACATAAATTTTTCTTCTTCAATAGAGTTGTTATCAAAATGAAATTCTTTTTCACAAAACAAGTACTATCAATAAACATACCTGGCTAGATAAACCTTGGTAATGGCTTTTCTTAGAACTTAAATAATTTAAGCCTTTAAGTAACTGATAAAGTTATTGATTTAATAATCAGTTTGTTGGTTTTGTTTAGCAAAAGTGATCGATTTGCTGTGACGTTTGCTGTTATTTTGTTAAAATTTCTAGAATAAGCATTGATTTGATTTAAAAAGAGCGTTTAACCCATTATAAAAAAATGATAAAAACGGACATTATACTTTTTTAATTTATAATGAAAATTCAAGCTAAAGTCTTCCAGGCTGAAATTACGGCCGTAACCGCTCTCCGCCAGGAAGAAATAAACAATAAACTTGCGAGCGGAAAAAATTAAAAAAAAAGTTTTCAGCGGTTATGTAACCAATTATTATATAGTTGCGTCATGTGTTTCTCTGCACGTGATATTTTCACAAAAAACGAGTGCTTATTTTACCACTCATCTATTTTTCACCTTGATAGAATTTATCTTTAGTTTTTTTTCATTTTAACAATGTTCTTTAAGAAATCAATGGAAAAAATTTCGTTGCGGTTTTATTTTTGGTCTGAATTGTTTTCTGCGTTATTAAACCAATTTGCTTCGCGCAGCCAGGAGCAGTGAAACCGTTCAGTTTCGCAGCGTAAACAGTTTTTGATGAAATACTTACGTCAAGACGATTCTAGGACACGAGGGTACTGGACACGAGGGTACTGGACACGAGGGTACTGGACACGAGGGTACTGGACACGAGGGTACTGGACACGAGGGTACTGGACACGAGGGTACTGGACACGAGGGTACTGAGCAAAGAAAAAATACGTTTGCCACAAATATGTAAATTTTTTAAGCTGAATGAGCTGAACTAAATTTTAATCATAAGTTGGTTCGTTTTTAATTATAAATAACATTTTGCTTGCTTTAATATAATGCAATTTAATAATAAAAAAAAACTTCGTGCATTGTTTAAAAAACATCATACTAATTGAACGAAATTTTTAAAGGTCATTTTACACACAATTTATACAACGGACTTTTAATAAAAACAAAAATAATGTTTAAAACTTTCTCCAAAGCTCTGGAGCTTCGAATCAAACTCTCCCTTTGCAAAAAAAATTACAGAATTTATATTAAACGCAATCATGAGTGGAATGAGAACGCCAAGAAGTTATTTAATTACTGTTTTTTTCTAAAACATATACTCGTATGAAAATACAAAGCGAATTGCACAGTTTTTTGCTGTAATTTTTTTATTTAGACTCTTTTCATCGACTCTTGATTAAATTAATTGATTTTTTTTATTAAATCTTTAGAAAAATAACTTCCGCAAAAATAGATTTCAGTAGTAGAACTGTAAAAAATGTCTTTTTGGCTTTTTTAGTCCATTCTAGCTTAGGGAAATCACTTGCACACATGTTGACCATTTAAAACAAGACAAACAAAATGTGCTTTTGAAACCCAAAAACATACAAATTGTTAGATTTTTCATGTATGATATTTTATGCAATTACATTTAAGTATAGAGTCGTGAGTAAACAACGGATCTTTGGAAGTCTTTAAAGCCCACTATTGCACATTAAACTTTATTTTCCTAAGCCTAAGCAAAACCCAAAAAATAAGCTAAACTTTCTTATAATATTTTAATAATAGTGTGCTTTTAAAAAATACCGAATAATTTAGTTTTAAAAAAGGCAAGCAATTGTTCTTTGGAAAATATTTTACTAAAATGTTTTTGCAAGGTTATTAATACAAGAATTATTTGCAATTATTTTCGCAATTATTTTTTCCGAAGGCATTATTAAAAATTCATTTTTCTACACACTACGAAAATAACCACAAAAATGTTTTCACAGCACAATCAAAGCATAACAGCAACCTTAATGTTTATTATCTTTCGAGTCGTCTCATAGCTTTTCAGCATTTTTAAAGCTAGTTATTATTTTTTAAATGCACAAAAATGTAGACAAATAACACGAAAATCGTTGAATGTTATGAAATTATTATTTTTGTTTTATATCTTCTCAATAATTTTGTCTCATAATCTTACCTTTTATAAGTCAGTTAAACAAAGTAAATGATTTTTTATTAAGACAAACTATTGTTATGCAATATGTTTATCCCGATTTTTGCGGGAAAGTTATGTTTTTTGCTCGTCAGTACCCTCGTGTCCAGTACCCTCGTGTCCCCCTTTGCACAATGAATCGATTTTGCGAGGTGTGGTGAACGCAATTTTTTTAAGCCCAGTACCTTCGTGTCCAGTACCCTCGTGTCCAGTACCCTCGTGTCCAGTACCCTTGTGTCCAGTACCCTCGTGTCCAGTACCCTCGTGTCCCGTTCCCGTCAAGACACTTTTTCCTGTCGCAGTCAATTTGATCGATTGTGACAAAAAAAAACAACAAAGTTTAAAATTTAAATAAATTCACTCTAAAAAACATATGTACATTGTAATTAAAGTTGCAAAACTACTTGCCACATATTCCGGTTGTTTTAATTATACGTACAATGTTGATTATGAAGATGTCTACTGCTTGCCATAATGTCTTACGTTCATTTTATATAAGAAATTTTGTTTATGCAAATTTAAGAAAATATTTAAAATTAGTTTTTTTATAAAATTATCAGTGAAATCCATACTTTAAACTTTTATGTAAAAATTATCAGCGATATTATAGTTTTTGCAAAAAATTGCGCAGTAAATGCGAATAGAATAACTGAAAAAATATTTGAAATATTCAAAGCTTAAGTAAGCTTTGAATGACTCATATAAGGAACGAAGCTCCGCAGTAAAACGGCTTTAAATGACAGGAGCATGATATTGAAGGCTAGAATATCGCTGTTTCATCTATTGCTCAAACACTTTACATTTTTACCCTAATTTGGATATGCCCTAATTAAGGCACTGATATATTATTGAGTTACGGTATTGTTTCTCAAAAGGTGGTTCTACTCAGAGCTTGTAATGTCTTGTAATGTTTAGTTTAATTATAAGAAACTCATTTTAAATTATTCCGAAAACTAACTCAAAACATATTTCAAGGTTAAATAGACAATAGAAGTTTCTTCATAGACGATCAGCCATGAGGGATTCGCCCCCCTGTAAGTATTAGAGGGGGGAATATAATGATGGGGGCGAAAATATTATGACAAGTGTCTATGAACCCAACCTAAAGAAGTTAAATTTAAATCCCTTTTTAAACCAAAAAAACTGCCAAAACCAGTTAAAAAAAGAAATGTATTATTTTGTCAAATAACGCTCGAGTAAAAAGGGATTCGAATTTCGAGCTCGGGGCTGGAAAAATCAAAATCTGACGACCTACTCAAGATCTTCTACTCGGCTGTCGCAGTTCCTATTATAGAAGTTCTGAAACTTTTATATAAGCTGTGCTTTGTTTTTAAACAATATATTCCTAGAAGGCGTATTCAAGCAACACTTCTATTTTTCCTAAAGGTGCAGTTCCGAGTCAAACTTTTTGTCTTAGATTTTTATTATTTTTAGCAAAACCTTACCCCTGCCCCCAATAGCCCACAAATTTTTTTTCATCAAAATATCTCCATTAGTTCAGGAGATATGACCCTCCAAAAATGGTGTTTTCTTGACAATTCTGTACTTGAAAGATTACTCAATGGGTATTGAAATTTAAATTACAAAATAAACACTCAAAAAAGCAGCTAAATTCTACTTTAATTTCGTACCTTGATCGTTAAGATTGGTGCAGTATTTGTCGAGCTATTGCGTTTCCCGTACAAAAAAACCCGCGTTTTTTTGCTAAAAATACAAAGTGTAGGCAAAAAATGTTGGGCAAACTTAATTGAATCACTGCCGTCGATTGTTGTTTTTAGCGGAAAAATCGCGGGTTTTTGGTACGGAAACGCAATATGTCGGCAAATACTGCACCAATCTTAACGATCAAGATATCAAATTAAAGTAGGAAATAGCCGCTTTCTTTAAGTCAATATTTTGTAATTTAATTTTAATACCCATTAAGCAACTTTTCAAGTACAAAATTGTCGAAAAACGCCATTTTTGAAAAGACCTTTTTGCTATTTTAGCTCCAAAAACATATTAGCTTAATGTACATAAATTTAAACACCATATAAACGTGATGTGTGAGAATTCTAATTCAGGAT
>JASAMX010005167.1:0-10164 GCA_030248175.1 Microlaimidae sp. YZB2_3 | reverse complement strand
ACGTAATACACTGTATCGGTCGCAAAAATCTGCATATTGTCACCGTACCGTTTTAAACATTTCAATTTGCTCGCTCACTGGGCACTACTCACGCAAAAAATTAGGTATGACGGAAGTATGACATAGGTCTCACGAACGTTTCACGGTTGTAAACGAGAAAAAGACAATTACGGGAACGGGTTAAGTAAGGTTTTCACCAAAAATTATTGAAATCAAAGACAAAAAATTTGACTCAATACCGCACTGTTAATTTAGGTTTGTTTATCATTGTGGCAAAATTTAAAAGTCAGTATATTTCATCACACTATGATTACTCTGGCACAAATATATAGGTTTAGAATTTGGCTTGTTAAAATGGAACTACTTGAGTGGATAGGCATTGAAAACGCTAAACGGTAAACTTTTTTAGAAATCACACTTTTTAGAAACTCAAAAATAGGTTTGTTTTAATTTAAAATAATTGCTTTGTAACTATATGGCTTTATATATGCTAATGTAACTATATGGTTTTATTTATTTACCTGTGTCTGTGTGTATTTTTTATTTTACTCTGTATATGTGAGTATATTAATTTTTATTATTTCATGGTATATATATATTAATTAGCTGTAGGAAAATAGAAATTATTAACAGTATCTTGTTTAGCAGTATCTTGCTCGAATTATCACGCGTTGGAATTCCATAGCCCGGCATTAAAAAAAAATACTGTAATAATTAAATATCAATAATGTAATTGTTACCATGATCAGACAGAATTATAACATTCAAGTCGCCTCTTTTTTTGGCTTCGGCAATAATTTTGTTGACGATTTTGCCGAATTTCAAAATAGATTCTTCTTTACCATCTGAAAAATTTTTTTTAATAAAACCAAAGAAGCAGAATAAATTATTGTATTTCTTGACAAACTACAGAATAAAATATATTATTTTTTTATCAAATTACAAAATAGACTATTGTATTTGGTAGACAAATTACTACCTTTTAACAAATTTGGTCCAATTTTTTCACCAGCTTTGCCGATTGCGTTGTGATAAGCGAAAACTAGGTCGTAAATCCGCGTCGCCTCAATGACGGCGTCGACGTTGTTTTCGCTCAGGGCAATGTCACTATACTGAAGGCAAAACTGGGGCCTGGAGCGGAAATCCACCTGGCACCCCGGCCAATAGTAGAGGGCCACGTTTCGCTTTTGCTGGGCGGCCGTAACCCAAATCGGTTTCGTCCGATTCCACCAAATTGGATTGTCGAACCCACTCATTCCCGCTCCGAAGTAGCGTTTAAGAACGGAATCGAACATATAGTCGCCTATTACGCCGTGATTGATTGGGTGTTTTCCTGACATAAAAAACATTAGTTTAAAACAAAGATAATACGAATGGAGATAATTTTGTTTCTGGCTAAAAACTGAAGTTTAAATTCCTTTCCATAGTTTATGTAACAATTGTGATTTGTGAATAAATATTCATAAACAATAATTTTAATTTTGGGCTAGGATAACGCTATTTATAAAATAATGGCTAAATAATAACAATTTGGCAAAATTCAGGAAATAATTTAATTTGAAAAAAAGATGTCTGTCTGTATCACCCATATATTATGTGTATTTTATATTAAAGTACTGGTAAATTTTCCTTTTTGTAGCCATCTCGTTAAAAAAAATCACCTTTTAGCCATTAATCCTATCCTTAAAATAAACGTCTTTTAAGCGCTTTTGTGGTATATATAAGAAAGTGATATATTTAAAAAAAATAGAGTGTTCCGGTTTACGTTTCATTTTCCAATAATCCATGAAAAGATAATTTTTGCGTCTTTTTAAATATTGATTACAAAACATTATATGATGTAGAATGCGACAATTAATAAAAACTAAACTACAACTAACTTTTGTTTGAAAAACACAACACGATTTTAATAACTCAAATAATTGTAAAAAGCATCTTAATTTCGTAGTTTAAATCCAAAAATGATTTTGATATGGAAAAATATTTGCATGCTTACAGAAACATTAAATAAAAAATATTGGATAAAGTCCTTATGAAAAACTAAATTGTGTATAAAAACCTTATTTTTCCCAAGCTTCAGTGAAACCCAAAATTCAATCTAAAGTGGTATCCTGGTAATTTTTTCTTAAAGGTGTGTTTTTACAGCCAGTATGTGTTTTTGTAAAAATATTTTCAAATTAAATTTCAACTAATTCAAGTTTTTAAACTTATAACCGATTTTAAAAAGAATAAAACATAAGTTTAGATTTTCGTATTTTTTAATCCAAAATTTAATCTAAACACTAAATTTAAAAACAAAACTGATAAAGCAAAAACTCTGAGTGGTAAAACAGGTGTAAGCTTGCCGGTATAGCTTTGTTTTTAAACAAAATGGAGGTATCCAATACACTTCGTAATGATTATCTATTCATTTTTACTGGATTGGAAATCTCGTTGTTAAGGTTGAAACTCGTTTTGTTTTTTTGTTTTTTTAATTATACGACATTCTTGAAAACGCGCCTAAAGACGAATCTTCCGAAGAACTAAATTCTGATTAAATAGCTATTGTAAAAATTCGTAATCTAAAAAGCAGTTTTTCAGACATTTGCCCGGCTTTCACCATTTATTATATATGACACCAGCGTGTCAGAAACATCTGAAAACATGTGAAACATCTAACCGCTTTTTTGAATGTTTATGACACAATGCACTTGGCCACGCCGGGAACCCCCAAGCCAAATTTTTTTAACTCGTTCCTGTGATTGCTTTTTCTCGGTTACAACCGTGAAACCTTCGAATGACCTATGTCGTACTTAGGTCACACATAATTTTTGTGCGCGAATAGTTCTCATTGAGCGAGCGAATTTAAATGGTTAAAGCTGTACGGTAGCAATATGCAGATTTTTCTCATGGATACAGTGTATTACGTAGGGTATTTCATGTTGCAAAAATTTGCATATTCCTATCGTACAGTTTTACCCATTTCAATTTGCTCGCTTACTGAGCAGTGAGCACCGTTCGCGCATAAAAAATTATGTATGACGAAAGTACGACCTAGGTCATGTGTAGAGGTTATCACGGTACGGTTTACGTACGACATTGGTCTTGCGAAAATACCAACACCGTGAGACGAAGGTTTCACCTTTGTCAAACAAAGGTTTCACAGTAGTAACGGGGGAAAAAGCCATCACGGGAACGGGTTAAACACAGCACACAGTATTTAAGTGCACTTTTCTATACCTGTTACAAGCGTGTACTGATTTGGTAAAGACAGCGATGGAAATTCTGGTTGTAAAAAATCCGACCAGACACCGTTTTCTTCGAAGAACTGGAAAGCACTATTACTGGCGTACTTGTAGTAATAACTTCCCGCAAAACCCTCGCACATTATTACCAAAAATATATAACTAAGAATGTTATTAACCAATATTTTAGTTTTTCTAAAGAGTAAAACTTTCTTAAAAAGTATTCAAAGGAGAAAAGTAAAGCCTGGAAAAATCTGCCATAAAATTTAAGTAATTTTTTTGCGCCCACACAATCTATAGTCTACACTAATTTAATGTATAAATCTCTGTGGGTCTTATCAGGCTAAGGTCGGTGGTACCTTGATTAAGTACTGACTTCAAAGCAAAAATCATTTAGTTGTCGTTGTACAACTTATTTGCTAGTGGTTTTAAAATTTAAAGAATTAATAGGAAAAATTTTTAGCTGTGAGAAAATATGCCAGAAAATACAGGAAGTGATAAAAAATTGGCAATCTGTCGGTGGAGATGTGAGATAAGAATTTATAATATCAGGTTTGATGCACATGTAACATAAGTGAAATGGAGGTTAGGAAACACGATGTAATATAGGGGCAAAAAATTTTTCAGGAAAAGCATGGCCAAATACCATTGTTAAACAAGCTTAATTTCCAAAATAATCAAAAAGTAATAAAAAATTAGCCTTTTATTAAAGTGATCTCCGATCTTTCAATGAATTTATTTTAATTTATAACAATAATATTGTATTTTTACTAAAAATTTTGCTTTTACTATTAAAATAATTTGTATAAATTCATGAATTAATTCTTAATTAATTATCAATAATTCTTAGTTATATAAACTCTTTACTATTTTACCAATAGTCGTGGATAAGCGTAGGAACCCGAGGTCAAGCATTTTGAACAAATACACAATATTTTAAGAAACAATCCTATTAAATGTTTGCCTGTATCTGAGTTTATGTTCATTTTTCTATGGTGTATTCCGTCTTCCGTTTCTACAATATTTTAAATTAAGTAAAATTTCATTGTTCAAAAGATTTAATATCATGTAACATGCCTACATTAGCAAAAGCTTAATACATAAATTTATAATGACATTTTATAATTCAGTATAGCCATGATAAAAACCGCAATAATAATAGCAGTAGAACAATAGGACTAGGTATTTAATTAGTATGTTTAGAATTGTTGTAAAAATATTTAATTATGAAACTGCATATTTTACGAAAAATAAATTTTTTTAAGACTGTTATGAAAATGTTTTTTGGTAGTGAAGTTTTACATTAACTAATTAAAAAAATAATTTTTACATAATTTAATACATAGTTGAAAAGTTTAAATTATTACTCATATTTTTTCTGAAGAAAAAAACGTTCAAGTATCTTTGTGATTTGTGAATAAGGTGAAATAAGATTATAAAACATAGCGTGTACCAATTTGGACATTAAGGGCTGGTTCAAACCGGAGTGACAAATCACAAGGGACAATGTTGAGCGACTTTGGTTTGTGTCTTGGGCGAAGTGTGAGGGACAAAGTATGGGTATGCAAGGAGGGTAAGAGGAAAAGGAAAAGGGGAGGTGGAGGGGAAAGGGGAAGGGAAAGAGAAGAAGAAGAGTAGGGGTGGGTCGGCCGTGGGAAGTGCCCATAGCGATAGAATTTTGGACGTTTCCACTTTGGACTTTTCCCTTTGACTTTGTACTACGCACGTTTAAAGGCCCGTTCACACTTTGTCAGGAAGTGCACTTTTTTTTTAATGCACAATGCATTAAAACTCCGGGAAAAGTCCAAGGTGTTCACACTTCTTTTGTCCTTTGGACTTTCCCTTTGGGTTTTGTCCAAAGGGCAAAGTCCAAGGGCAAGTCCAAAGGACTTTTCCCTTTGCACTTTTCCCTTTGGATTGTCCTTTGACAATGCACAATGCATTATCGGACTTGGAACGGCGTTCCAAGTTTTGTGCGAGTAAGGAGCGCGCGTTTTGGTTTGTCCTTTGGAATTTGTCCAAAGGACGTTTGTGTCGAGTACTTTTGTTCCCAAAGTACGTACGTTGAGAATGCACGATGCACAATGCATAAAACCCGAAAAAGGGTCACACTTACGCACATCACGATGCACAATGCATTATAGGACTTGGGAGGGGTTTCAGTTTGTGCGAGTAGCAGCGCGCTTCGAAAATTGTACGAATTTTGGTGTAGTTGAGAACTTTTTGTCAAATAATAATATTCTTGAACAAACGACTTCACATTTCATTATACATAAAATTTAAAACGTATTTTTATGTTTACACAAATATAAAACATAATTCTATGCAAAAATAAATACAAAAAGAGTGATTTTAGAACTATAATTTGGCTTTTTTTAGCTTTGTTGACTAATATTCAGGATTGTTTATCCCAAAATCAGTCAATTTGAGTTTTTTGTCAACTTGGATTTGCAGCAACGCTATTCTTTGTTAGGTTTCGTTTTTTAATAAGAGAAACAATCATTTTAAACCGTATTTAACAATAGTTTTGGCTGAAAATTCGTTTTAATGCATTATGCATTGTGCGTAAGTGTGAACAGGTACTATAATGCATTGTGCATCGTGCATTGTGCATTATGCATCGTGCATTGTGCATTGTGCATTGTGCGTAAGTGTGAACGGGCCTTTAGGCTGGTTCATATTTGTGACAAAACGTCCTTTGAACAAGCTAAAACGTCTTTTGGACTTTTTCGTTTGGACGAAGTAGGAACGCTACTTAAAATTTCTCCTTTGAACAAAGTCCAAAGGACAAAATCCAAAAAGAAAAGTCCAAAGGAAAAGAAGTATGAACACGTTGTCCTTTCGATTTTGTCCTTTGGACTTTGTCCTAAAGGACGTTTTTACGCTGTATTTGTCCAAAGTCCGAAAAACTTTTGTCCTTTGGACTTTGTCCAAAGGACGTTTTGTCACAAGTATGAACCAGCCTTTACACCGTTAAATCGTAGCTTGTCCTTACGGTGTAAACGTCTTGTCACTTGTCACTCTGGCGTGAACCAGCCTTTAGTGTCTAAATTGTTACACGCCCTGTTTAATATTTTTTATATATTTTTTTCGCACCTTATTCACAAAGATACTTAAAAAAACTTTCTTCAAAAAAAAACAATTCTAAACGTTTTACTGCATTAAATTATGTAAAACATATCGATATGGAAATATGACTCGCGAAGGTGTTCATTTAAAACTTTTCTGTTTTCACTTATACAATTTTGACTAAAAAGTTTGTTGTTTTTTTTGTCGAAAAATTCCTCTAAATTCTAATAAAAATTGAATGATTGAATTGAATTGAACGACCCAGATTTTTTTGCTAAACGTAAAAACATATTGGAAATAAAGACTTACAAAATTTTCGTTAAAATTAATTTTAACAAGAAATACAAACTATATTTGATTATCGGGTATTTCAGGCAATTTTTAAACGTTTTATGAATTTATTTTTTTCATTTTATTCTTTTTAATCCGTAAATCATAAAAAATTTTAAAGATATATATTTTTTAATGATATGCACAAAACAAAGCCATTTTTTAAAAAATTTTAACGTGGTTAGTCTGTACAAATTTAATATATATTTGTTTACCTTTAATGAGTGGAAATAATTATTTAACTTAGTAGTGAGTGATTGAAATTAGTTTGTATTGCTTAAAAGTGACAAATTTCGGGCGATTTTTTTAAAAAAACCTCACCGATTACCTTATTAGTTTACGGATTCAATTAAGTCACTTAGCATCGTTGCTAGTAGTTTTTTGATTCTTTGACTGGCCCAACACAGGCTGATTTCTCGGTTAATTGTTTAACATTTAACATTTTCGCCTTTGAAAAAAATTCCCAGCTAATAAATCTTTTTAAAAATAATTTCAAAACAATTGGTTAAGAAAAAGAAGTTATATTAATAGTTGGTGCTTCAAAATTTTAAGTTTTGCTTTTCCATCACGAGTTTTTATTAGTATCAATTTGTTAGAAAAAAGGTACTGACGGACATATGGCTTAGGGTGCTATAATGAAATTGGAACCGTATAACGGAGCGAGGGTAGTATTATATAACTAAATCGTTTTAAATTTACGTTATAATAATACTGATAATTTGAAACCTTTGTGCATTAAATTTACCAAGGTTCTTACAGGTTTCTTTTTTTTTTCTATCACTATTTATTACTACAACCATTTAAATATGATCACCCAGCTTTAATTAGGTGTGGTGCACACTTTTCCTTGATTGATGATTTCATCCAGGGTAGTGTTACATAAGACAGATGTAAACTATGTAGTCAAATGTCATAAAAAGTTAAAAACATACTCACCGCAAACGTTGACATGGTACGGGGTCTTTAGAGCCACAAGCAAGGAACTTGGAGCTATGGGAAATTTTAGAGAATTTGGAGCCGCGAACAATGGATTTTTGGAGCCCTAAGGACAAAATTGGTTTGGGCTTAGAATTAAGTTACGCTTAGGTTTAGGTAAACGCTTTAGCGATTTTTACTTTCGGCTTTAAATTCCCAAATTATGGTTCCAAGTTCCCCACTTATGGCTCCAAGTTCCATATTTTTGGCTTTAAGTTTCATTCCAACGCCAAGTTGCTTCGGTTCTATCGACCCTAAATTGTTGACATTAGCGAAATAGAAGCTAAATGAAAGTTTTAAAAAATATATATTTGAAAAAATTTTTGACAATGAGGAAATCCACAATTTTTAACTGTGTAAATGAAAAAGCTAATTTTTTTGTTGTAAAATAGATAAAATAAAGTTTGCCAAACACTGCGCGAAGAAGACAAAAACGAAATACACATGACCAATCTGCACGCTATGCAAAACACAAACTTTCACAATACAACATCTTTTTACATGCACGCACATCGACTCTGGGACCAGAAGACATCTGGGGAAACCCCGTAGCAGTGGCTGATGTCCTCTGAGGATGAAAAAAAAGGTACGCAAGACGAGGAGCGTGCCGGACGGTCAAGACCAATCCTGATAGAAGAATTGATTCTTGGCAAACGACAACAAGAAGAACACGAGGGGAAAAGAAGAAGAAGAAGAAGAAGAAGAAGAAGAAGAAGAAGAAGAAGAAGAATTACCTACATGGATTATAAACTTTACTCGCATTCTATAGTTATAAGTAACGCGTTGTTTGTAACATACATATATATATATATATATATTAGATTAGATATTAGATATTAGATTATATTGTACATATATTAGTTGTTTGTAACATAGCTACTTTTAAAAACATTAACGGTGTCAAAAAATTCATAACACTAATGTTAAAAAGTTTTTTAAACTTTTGTAATAGTTTATTATGATTTTTATTAGTGGTAGTGAAGTAGTGGTATAGGTTGCATATTTTGTGTTGCGGTTAAAGAGAGAACAATGATGAACCAAAAAATCTATTACTGATTTAAAGTAATAATTTTATTAAGTCAAATAAAAACGACTTAAATTGTAAACAAGCTACTCAATAAAAAATATGAGCTCAACTAATAAGTGTTACAAAAATGTGCACGTGCCTTTCAAGAAGAAATAGGAGGCAATACCTTCCTAAGCATTAAAGAATCAATGCAACAAATTATTTTATTAAAAAAAAACAGGTTCAAGTTATCCTGATGTGTCTATAATGTGTTGTTAAAAACGAAAACAAAGTCTTATAAAAATTTTATATTTGAATAAAAAAAACAATTTCGACTGGTATTTCGATTTCGACAAGGTCTAGATCAAGTAATAACATTCTTTTACATATAGATAATTGGATTTTTTAGAAAAGGTGGGTTCTATTTTCTTTTTGCATGTATGCATGCATTTTCTATTTTCTTTTCATATTATCATGGTGTATTTATAATAACTTCAATGTTATTAAACAAAAATTTTTTTAACTATACCATTTTGTTTATTGGTTCTTAGCTTTTTTACCTTCTCTCTGCATATCCTTATTATGTCTTAACTTTTATTTTGTTTGTAGAGTTTCTACAGCATATTCTAATATATAAAAAAATGTTTTTTGGTTATGGCAATTTTTGCCACGCAAAAAACGCTTATCTGGTTTGCTTTTCCCACGCGCTTATTGGTTGGTCGCCATCTTTTTAAAATGTTCCCATAATCCTACAGCCACTAGATGCTTTAAAGACAGGCCAAGTATACACCTGTCTGCCAGATATTTTCACTTGGTTGAAGATTACCAAGTTGACTTACATACATACTAATGCAACAGTAGCACATAACCTAATTGAAAATTAGGTTCTATATTTCTTCTGACTACCGTTTGTGTCAGTCAGTAGTTCATGTCACCGTTTGTGTGATATAGCTGTTTACCGTTTGTGTACTCAGCAAATAAATCACCGTTTGTGTGATATATCTGACTACCGTTTGTGTAAGTCAGAAATTTAAATCACTGTTTGTGTGATATAGCTGATTACCGTTTGTGTAATTCAGCAGCTCAAATCACCGTTTGTGTAATCAAATTACTGTTTACCTTTTCTGTTAACAATCTATTGCTACTGAAACTAATAATCTCATTACCAGTTATGCAGTTAATATTAAAGTATAATAACTAGTATAATAATGATTTGAATTGCCCTTAGTGAAATAAATATTCAAACTATTTCAAATAAGATCTGGCTTTTTTATTATGTTTACAATTTAAGTAAACAGCTTTTACCACCAAGATCATTCCAATATCTTAGAAAGTATAAATCTAAGCGTGAAAAACATTTTTTTAGAGAAGACTGCATTTAAACCCTTTTAGTGGTTTTAACTTTGGTACTTTGCGCCTGATAAAGACTTCGGTCGAAACAAAGCTTCTGCTTAATGTTTTAGTAATTTTTGTCATATACGAATTCCCAGTTTTTTTGTCGTGCTTCTAGCTCCTATGAGCAAAAGTACCATAATTTTCATGAAAAAATGATTTGCTATT
>JASAMX010005166.1:0-11981 GCA_030248175.1 Microlaimidae sp. YZB2_3 | reverse complement strand
TCTTACTAGTTCAGTTCGTATTGCTCTTGATACTTGAGAAACAAACACCGTCCTCTGCACAAGTCTCGAAATACCAAAACTAAAAAGTCCCCTAAAATTATGACGCCATTTTTGACCTATGATGACGCCATCATCGCCAATTTTGTTCAGTTTTTAGCCTATTGAGATGTGTTTCAAGCCATTTCAGATCTATTTTTACCTTTATTTTCGCTTTTTTTGTCTCTTTTTTCCCTTTTCCTTTCTTTTTGCCCTTTGGGTCTTTCCCCCTGCTTGCCCCCCGTTTTGTTGCCCCCCGTTGCGGGGAAAAAGTTGCAGGGATGTACCCATGAGAGGAGTAGGGGGCCCCGTTTTAAACCCGGGGGGGGCGGCATGGCACAGGTATAGGAACACTGATTTTTAGTGTTTGCTATTTATGTTAAGAAAACAGCTACATAACTTTCTATACTTATACATATGTATTAAAAATAATTTATATGTAAAAATGTTATTAAAATTCCATCTCCCTTTCTCTTTTCCCATTTCTTAATTTGCATTGCAGGGATTTAACGTTTTAGGAAAGTTTTCCTAAATTTGTACTGTGTTTGTGGCTTTTGCCGTTGTAAAGTTGCATGAAATTGATGAGTGAAATCGAGAGCCTACATATATTTTTAATGTGTTGTTTTTAAAAGGACAAAGCTCGATATTTTAAGATACGATTCCTCTATATACAAACATCTGTATGACCTGAGCGGACCCGCGACAGTGACCTCCCCAGTTTATGACCTTTGTTCTCCTCCAATCCTCCCAGTCTTGGTTCTCTAAAAACCAGTTGTTAAGCAATAGAGATCGGAGAGAGGTCAATCTTGGAACTTGATAGTTTATCGATTCCTATGCCCAACACCGCATAGACGCTAACACGCGAGGTCAGGTTTTGTTCACCTTTCTGTGTTCCTTTATTGAACAAAAAAGTTAACACACACACACACACACATTCAAGCGCCAGACGTGTCAAAATACAGATTCCATCCTTCAAATCCAACCGCAGAACCCATCCACCAGCGGAATTTAGCACGGAGGAGTTTCAATGCAACACTAGCCTAAGCATTTAAAATTACTTTTTAAACTAAAATTCAGTGAGAACATAATTGCCCAGCCAAGTTCTTCATCATTTCAACCGAATAAGAGCCAAACGAAGTCGGGTTATTTCCCTTGAAAGCAATTCAGCGGCAAACTGTCGCTCAAAAACGCAGCGGCTGTTTTGTTTTCAGGCGCATGGGACGTTACGTGCAAGGAAGGAGCTGCATGAGGCTTTTCCAACAACTAACAACTTACTGTTATCTTCTCTCGCTGAGGACTGCGGTCAGTACGTTTTACTTTATCGCTCGCCAGAACAGAATCCGTCTGCCGCAATTAAAATAAGACCTCGGCTCTCTGTCGCGCGCGCGCGCGTTTAAAATGGCCCACAATTTTCCACTTCGCGCCCCGATGCCGGCCCGACCTGTCCGATAGGGAAAAAGCGCGACCGGCAGCTTGCCATCACTCGATCTGCCGCCTCTGGTGGACCTGTTGGAGAGGGACAAGGACATCCTTCAGTCTCTCAGCCTGGGGGATTTGCTCATGGCCTCACCGTGTGCGGCTTGTCCGGCGATGCCATTCCTCCAACTCCTCTGCGAGGCGACAGCAATAGCAAGATCGACCGAACGAGAAATGACGCTCTCCCCACACCCGGCGACGCTCTCCAGTGTCTCAGTGACAGCCATTCGTCATTTCAGCAACGCCCTCCCGCTTCCCATGGAGCTGAGGAAGGTTACCCATTGCTCCTTCACATCCCTACTCCGGGTAAATTCTTGGACCGGGAGAAGGAAGCGGGGTCAGATTACGGCTAATAATTCGGAGACGGCGGGAGAACGGAGGCAGGAACGAATACACGGAGCGGAGGTCTTATTCCATAGAAATGAAATTAAGAGTCATGACAAGAGCCAAACGCACTTCCGAAAACGCCTTTTGCAGGAGTTTAACATAGGTAAGTATATATTCTTTTCTTTATTCTCGTTATACGTTAGCAATGAATTTATTTTTTAAGATTTCATAATTGGTTCGCTAAATATTACTGAGATGGTTGAGATATGGAAATGAAAATACACTACATACTGTCAGGATGTAGTTTTACTTGTCTAGTAAAAATTACATATAAAAGGTTTGTTTGGTCCTTCGAACATAATGTATAATGTAACTTGAGTTGTAATTTTTCAGTTTTAAAAAAATTATGCAGAAAATATAAATATACGATTTTACAATCTTTTAAAAAAACAGACCTATGCACCGGTCTGGAAATCCCCCCCAGTTTTATTGGAGGATTCCCTAAAAACTAGGGGAGTCCAAACTCTCTGGACTTCTCCTCCTAGAATTAATGCAATTACCCGGGTAACCACCCCCTAACTTCCTGGACTGTTCTCAACAACTCTCAACTATTCTGACTGACCCCCCCACTCCGGGAGCGACTTGCCATGTTCAGTGGCTGCCCCCCGAATCCGGCAGAGCCGAATTTTTTTGTAAGAGAGAACCCCTTGGTTTTTTGGGATTTTTAGGAAAGAAAAATTTTTTTCTTAATATCTAATACAGAAACTTTCCTGATGCCTTCCAAAAGCATATTAATCGTCCAAAATTTTCCCACTACGCAGGTAGTTTAAAATGCAACAATTTATCTTAGTTTTTCAATTTCAAATTGATTATCCTGTATTTTTCAGTAGTTAAGGCATACATGTTTTTAAATAAAACTACTATAACCCCTATTATCCTTTTATTAACGTTTAAACACATGTTTCAAATGTATAGGTATAAAAACACCTTAAAATTTGTAATAAATATCATCTGGAATTTAAAATTTTTAATTGTATTTCAGCGCCTTAAAATCAAAATTTTTTCCCCGGGGGGGCATTGTTCCCTTCGGACCCCCCTGACGAGGGGCTCTGTCTTTTGTTCCCGCTGAGGGGGCTCTCACCCCAATATCTGGGAACTACCGCCCCTTATCCCTCCTTTAGGGTTAGTTTATCTGTCCTCCCCCCCCCGAAATGAAATCCTGGGCACCCACCACTGTCCCCTGTATGACCATCAATGTTTTCAAAATCACCATAAAGTGGTGCACCATGAATATTACGCGTTTGCAATATTTCCTTTATTTTGACACTTGGAAAATGCAACAAAGTTTTATCATGATAAAATTTTGCTTGATTTTAGGGTTTTGTTTAGACTTAGGACTCAGTTTTTTATGGTGAATATGCACTACGTAGTGGTAAATTTTGTCATAGAGATTTTACACTACTTTTATGGTGATTTTGCATGTCACCTTAGAAACATTATGTTAACAAATAAAAAAACATGATTAAAAAAAATTTAGAAAAGCGCTTTTTGTATATGTATTTATTGCCATTTTTATATATCAAAAATGACACAACAGATTAATACAATGCTTCTTGTATCAATGGGTATGTGATCTTTGAAGCCGCAAGTAGGAAACTTGGAGCCTTTGGAAAATTATTGAGCCTTTTTTAGGCTTCACCTAGGTATAGGTTTTAGCGATTTTGATTTTTGGCATTTGACATTTTAGCTGTAACTTTTTTCCAGTTGCACGTTAAACAACAAGTAGAAGCTTAAATTAAAGAAAACTGTCTGGAGATAATGATAGGCTTTTAAATTTTTGCATATGATGATTTTTTGATGGAGAAACAATCGATTGTTTTTAAAGTGCCAAAACTAAATGCACACATTTAATTCCAGCAATTTTCCATTTTTTTAGAAACTTTTTTAATTAAGTAAAAAACAACTTTTGTGCAGTGAAACTTTTGTGATGCAATGCAGTATCATGAAAACTTCAAAATGAGCTATCAAACATGAAAATCGGGCCATACAGTGAAAAGTGACATTGGAAAAACAAAAAACTGCCAAAATTAAATGCACTACCCTATGACATTTAAAAAAGTTTGGAATGCAGATTTTTTATTGCATGATAACAGTTTAAATTCAAGTTTTGTGCCAGTCCACATTATTTTTGTACAAAATAAAAATAACTGTTTTGATAAATGTGATACTATGTTTTGCATATGGTTCACAAATATTTATTTAAAGAAAACCCTTTTTATATTAAAAATATATAAATAAAACAAATAGTAATAAAATTTAACATGCACACAACAGGATTTTAAGAGTGGAAGATGAAAGGATTTTTTAGATTTGGTTTGAAGTCTTTTTCTAGCATCCTAAAAAATTTTCCTATTGAGAATTATGTAATAATGTAATTTTTTAAATAAAAAATCCAACAATCTATATTTTTGTTCAAAAGGTCATTTTCTTAATGACAAAAAGAAAAAAAAAATTTTCACAAAAAAAATTTTCAGAACCTTCTAAAACACTATTTTGCATATAAAGCAAACTTAAAATTTAAATAGGAATGTATGTCTGTGGTAATCTCAAATGTTAGAAAGGTTGTTGACAGGCTTTTTAAGATTATCAGCCAAAACAATACAAAAAATTATAATTTGACAAAGAAGGTGTCAATCTAGGGTTATGTGTCCACCAAATATCTATAAACTGTCTAAGTTGTTAATGTATTGTTTCAAACCATTAAATAAAAATATGAATACCATTAGAAATTTCTTGTGACTTGCAATTGCAAGGTGTCATATTTTCCGAATTTTGCTGTCCAATTGACCTATAATTACAAAATACTTTATAGTGCAGTATTGAAAAACAATCATTAATTTATCATCATATGAAACAAGCAGGGGCATAGCATAGCCAGGATTTTGGAAAGGGGAGGGGTTGTACTTTGTACTCCATACAAATTTTTTGAAAGGGGGGGGGGGAGGTTGTAGGGGGTTGTACTCCAAATTTTCAAGATACCGTAAAAAAGACATTCAAAAGGGTAAAATTTTTAGCGCTTCGCACTAGGTGATTCTTTTTGTTGTTATTTGCATTGTTTTTTTAAAGTTAAACTTGAAAAATTTCCAGTTTAAAAAGGTATAACATTAAAAATTGTGCAATAGCATGAAAAAATTTTCTAAAATTGTCTTTGAAATTCATTAGAAACATCACCTAATGTTGTAAAAAGGTATATAAATGTCGAGGATTTTGAAAAAAAGTACAAGGGGAGAAGGTGACATCAGTGGCATGCCCAGGGTTTCATTGTTTTTTGGGGGGGGGGGCAGTCTGCTGAGTAAATACTAACCTTAAAGGGGGGGTCTGGGGAGCCGCAGTCTCCCAGCAGGGTCAAATCAAGGGGCAGAGCCCCTTGTCAGGGGGGATGGGGGAGGGGGGCAGAATGCCCCCTGGCAGAGAAAATTTTTAATTTAAGGTGCTAAAATAAACTAGAAATTTTAATTTCAGATGATACTTATTACAAAATTTAAGGTTTTTATATACATACACATTTAAAATGTGTTTAAAATGTTAATAAGAGAAAGTATTTAAAGTAGTTTTATTTATTGATTTTAAATTGAAAAACTAAGATAAATTGTGAATTTAAACTAAGCGCATGGAGGGGAAATTTTGGTTTTTTGACTTTTAATATGCTTTTGGAAGGAATCAGGAAAGTTTCTGTATTAATATTAAAGAAAAAAATTTTTCTGGAAGGTATAAAAACTTTGTAACTTTTAAAGGTAACTTTTATAAGTTTTTTTTGTTCTTTGTTCATTGAACTCAAAAGTTTTTTGTGTTGGTGGAGCTTTTGTTTTGTTTTGTTAAAGTAGGCCAATATTGGGATGCTTTTCTTTGCGCTTGATGTATACACAGACCTCTGAACTGCCCCTACTCCTCAGTGAAGTAATGGGGAAAGGGGCACATAGATTATTTTAGTATTTGCTTCATTTTTGAGTAGGTGGGGCATTAAAATGGGAGAAAGGGTACAGTCACTAATAGAGCAGAGGTGCATTTCTGGACTGTGCAGAGATATATTTAATTTATATTAGTGAAAAGTATCATTTCTATTTAAATAATTTGCCCTGTCCTCAAAAATTTTAAAATCTTAAAATATGCAGCATGTTGCAGGTAAAAAAACATAGATCTTTTCAACTAGTTCAGGTCTTGTCTTGTAACCGGCGACCATGAAGATTAATTTTGAATTTGCATGTGGGGTAGTGTATTTAATTTCGGCACTTTTTTGTTTTTTCAATGTAACTTTTCACATTATGGTCGATTATCATGTTTGATAGCCCATTTTAAAGCTTTTACAATACTCGTTGCGTCATAGAAGCTTCACTGTGAGAAAGTTGTTTTTTTACTTAATTAAATTAGTTTCTTAAAAAATGGAAAATTGCCAAAATTAAATGTATGCATTTAATTTTGGCACTTTACAAACAATTGATTGTTTCTCAGTCAAAAAAAATCATCATTTTTAAAAATTTAAAAGCCTATTATAATCTCCAGACAGTTTTTTTTAATTTAGGCTTCTATTTGTTGTTCAATGTGTAACTGGCAAAAAGTTACAGCTAAAATATTAAATGGTATCAAAATGAGCAAAATTTGGAAAAAAACTGCATTTAATTTCAGCACTTTTTAAAAGAACCCCCTTAATCGAGTTTAAGTGCAGTGCTATGACCCCTACACGTTTCAACATTGTCTTTTAACTATTTACAACTATAACTAACTAAATTAAATGCACTACCCTATATGTCATGATCATACATGGGCAAGTTGGTCCGGAGTGGGGGGGGTTAAACCCTAAATTAGGGGGGGGGGGGTTAAAATCCGAGAAACGCAAAATACCCATATCGTTTTTTTCTGGAGTGCATTTTACCCATATCGTTTTTCGATTTTGAAGGAAAAATAGGTAAAAAACGCTAATTTAAGGTCAAAAAGCCCTTTTTATTGCATTTTTGAGCTTTTTATTGCTTAAAACATTTATTTGGACCTCAAAACTTAAGTTTGGAGGCAGTTAGAAGTCATTTTAAAGACATTTTTTTTCTTCATTTTTCCAAAATTGGGGGGGGGGTTAACCTTTTCTCCCCCCCCACTTCTGAGTGGGGGGGGGGGGGGTTAAACCCCCCGTCTCAGAATTTGGGGGGGGGGTGTACCCCCCCCCCCCCCCCCCCCCCCCCCCCCCGTGCCCATGTATGTCATGATCAACCGCACAAATTGTCAATTTTATTTTGTTGAGTTATAATTGTTTTAAATAAAATTGACCTATGTTCTGAATTTCAAGTCATATTTTATTTTGTTGAGTTATAATTGTTTTAAATAAAATACATATTCGTCATGATTATTGATCAGACAATTTGTCAAATCACAAAATTGTGATTATCAATTGATTATACACTGTCAGTTGTAGGGTAGTGCATTTAATTTTGGCATTTTTCCCAATTGGGCATTTTTGATTTTGGACTATATCTTTGGTAATCGTGGATTATTAATATTAATAGCTAATTACATGTAGATGACTGTCGTGAGCTTTTTATTTATTATGTTATGATATTTTCATGTGAAATTATGTGATTTATAAAAAAATAAATTTGTTACTCGTTTTTAGAACATGGGCATTTCATGATTACGCAATAAATTGGTTTAAAAATTAAACTGTCCTGGTAAAATTTAATCTATTTTCCAAATTTTTAGTCCCCGTGGTTCTATGTTACGTCTGTGGTGAGCAATTGTTATAAAATAAAATAGTGTAATTTTGGCACTCATATGCTGTAGGGAAAAATGTATTTAATTAAGTGGTCAGGTGTTAAATTGTAGTTGTAAATAGTTAAAAGACAACGTTGATATGTGTAGGGGTCATAGCACTGCACTTAAACTCGATTAAGAGGGTCCTTTTAAAAAGTGCCAAAATTAAATGCACTTTTTTCCCAAATTTTGCTCATTTTAATACCATTTGGCATTTTAGCTGTAGCTTTTTGCCAGTTACACGTTGAACAACAAGTAGAAGCTTAAATTAAAGAAAACTGTCTGAAAATAATGATAGGCTTTTAAATTTTTGAAAATGATGATTTTTTCACTGAGAAACAATCGATTGTTTGTAAAGTGCCAAAATTAAATGCACATTTAATTTCGGCAATTTTCCATTTTTTTAAAAACTGATTTAATTAAGTAAAAAAAATACTTTTGTACAGTGAAACTTTTGTGATGCAACGCAGTATCGTGAAAGCTTCAATTTGAGCTATCAAACATGAAAATCGGGCCATATAATGAAAAGTTACATCGGAAAAACAAAAAAAGTGCCAAAATTAAATGCACTACCCTATCTATGTTTTGAATTTCAAGTCATATAGATTTTATTTGGCCGAGTTATAATTTTTTAAAATAAAATTTGCATATATGTCATGACCAACCCCACAAATTGTCAAATCACAAATTTGTGATTATCAATCGATTCTATGTTGTCAGTTGTATATATGTTCCGAATTTCAACTTATATAGAGGTGATTCAACAGAGTTATTCAAAATCAAAGAAAGCATTAGGAAGTTACTTTTTTACTTATCTGAAGATAATACGGCTGCCGGAGCCCAGAATAACATCTGTCTCAAGCAATTTGACAACCAAGTCATCCTGAGCAATCTGTAATCTTGAGCATTTTGACAACTGTGAACCAAGTCATCCTGAGCAATCTGTCATCCCAAACATTTTGACAACAGAGTCATGCAGTCATCCTGAGCAATCTGTCATCCCAAGCATTTTGACAACTGAGTCATCCCAAGCAATCTGTCATCTTGAGCATTTTGACAACTGAGTCATCCCAAGGAATCTTTCATCCCAAGCATTTTGACAACCAAGTCATCCCAAGCAATCTGTCATTCCAAGCATATTGACAACCAAGTCTTCCCAAGCAATCTGTCATCCCAAGCATTTTGACAACCAAGTCATTCTGAGCAATCTGTTATCTCCCAGCATTCTGACAACTGAGTCATCCCCCCAATCAATTTCATCCTGAGAATTTTAACAACTGAGTCATCCTGAGCATTTTGACAACCAAGTCATCCCAAACAAACTGTCATCCTGAAAATTTCAACAACCGAGTCATCCCAAGCAATTTGTCATCCTGAGCATTTTGACAACTGAGTCATCCCGAGCAATCTACCATCCTGAGCATTTTGACAACCAAGTCATTCCGAGCAATTTGTCATAACAAGAATTTTGACAAGAAAGTCATCCCAAGCAATCTGTCATCCTGAGCATTTTGACAACCCAGTCATCCCAAGCAATCTGTCATCCTGAGCATTTTGACAACAACAAATAAAATTTGCATACATCATGATTGACAGCCATAGGTGAGCACGGTTGGGAAGCTAGGGGGGGGGATTTGAATTTTTAATTCTAGGAGGGGGGTCCGGACCCCCCCTAGTTTTTTAGGGGGGGTTGACCCTGGGTGCGAAATTTTGAAATCTAGAGGGGGGTCAGGTGGGGTCCGGTGTCCAAAGCAAAACAGTTTTAAACCATAATAACTTTAATAATTGTTCTTTTTATAGGATAATACTACATTTTATTGAATAAAAAGCCATATTCATGTATAAAAAGGGTCTAAAAGCATGAATATGTGATGAAAATTCATGTTTTTGGAAGAAAATTTAGTATAAAAAAGGTACCTAAAATTTGCCTGAGGGGGGAGGGGGGGGTCAGATTTCAAAATCTAGAGGGGGGGTCAGGGGTAAAAAATTCGGAAATTTGGGGGGAGGGGGAGGCCCCCCTAGATTTTCGTCTAGGGGGGGCCCAAAATTTCGAGGCTAGGGGGGGGGGGGGGGGTGGACCCCACCCTGCCCCCCCCCCTTTCTCACCTATGTTGACAGCACAATTTGTTAAATCACAAAATCGTGATCATCAATTGATTCTCCAATGTCAGTTGTATATATGTTCCAAATTTCAACTTAGGGTAGTGCATTTAATTTTGGCACTTTTTTGTTTTTTTCAGATGTAACTTTTCACTGTATGGCCAGATTTCCATATTTGATAGCTCATTTCTAAGCTTTCACAATACTGGGTTGTGTCACAAAAGTTTCACTGTACAAAAGTAGTTTTTTACTTAATTAAATCAGTTTTAAAATTGAAAATCGCCAAATTATTAAATGTGTGCATTTAATTTTGGCACTTTACAAACAATCGATTGTTTTTCAGTCAAAAAATCATCATCATTTGCAAAAACTTAAAAGCCTATCATTATCACCAGACAGCTTTCTTTAATTTAAGCTTTTACTTGTTGTTCAACGTGTAACTGACAAAAAGTTACAGCTAAAATTCCAAATTGTATCAAAATGAGCAAAATTTGGGAAAAAAGCGCATTTAATTTTGGCACTTTTTAAAAGGACTTAATCGAGTTTAAGTGCAGTGCTATGACCCCTACACATTTCAATGTTGTCTTTTAACTAGGGTAGTGCATTCAATTTCGGCACTTTTCCAAATTGACCATTTTTAATTTTGGAGTATATCTTTGGTAATCCTGGATGGAATAGGGTAGTGCATTTAATTTCGGCACTTTTCCCAATTGGGCATTTTTGATTTTGGACTATATCTTTGGTAATCCTGGACGGAATACGACGTTTGATAGCTCAAATGAGAGCTAATTATATGTAGATGACTGTCGTGAGCTTTTTATTTGTTATGTTATGATATTTTCATGTGAAATTGTGTGATTTATAAAAAATAAAATTGTTACTCATTTTTAGAACATGGGCATTTCATGATTACGCAATAAATTGGTTTAAAAATTAAACTGTCCTGGTAAAATTTAGTCTATTTTCTGAATTTTTAGTCCCCGTGGTTCTACGTTGCGTCTGTGGTGAGCAATCGTTATAAAATAAAATAGTGTAATTTTGGCACACATATTGCTGTAGGTAAAAACGGGTTGAATTAAGTGGTCGGGTGTTAAATTGTAGTTGTAAATAGTTAAAAGACAACGTTGAAATGTGTAGGAGTCATAGCACTGCACTTAAACTCGATTAAGAGGGTCTTTTTAAAAAGTGCCGAAATTAAATGCACTTTTTTCCCAAATTTTGCTCATTTTGATACCATTTGGCATTTTAGCTGTAACTTTTTGCCAGTTACACGTTGAACAACAAGTAGAAGCTTAAATTAAAGAAAACTGTCTGGAGATAATGATAGGCTTTTAAATTTTTGAAAATGATGATTTTTTGACTGAGAAACAATCGATTGTTTGTAAAGTGCCGAAATTAAATGCATACATTTAATTTCGGCAATTTTCCATTTTTTTTAAAAACTGATTTAATTAAGTAAAAAAAACAACTTTCGTACAGTGAAACTTTTATGACGCAACGCAGTATTGTAAAAGCTTTAAAATGAGCTATCAAACATGAAAATCGGGCCATACAGTGAAAAGTTACATTGGAAAAACGAAAAAGTGCCGAAATTAAATGCACTACCCTACAATGTTTGATAGCTCAAATAAGAGCTAAGATAACTGTAGTGAGCTTTTAATTTGTTATGTTATGATATTTTTATGTGAAATTGTGTGATTTATAACAAATAAAATTGTTACTCATTTTTAGAACATGGGCATTTCATGATTGATACGCAATAAATTGGTTTAAAAATTAAACTGTCCTGGTAAAATTTAGTCTATTTTCTGAATTTTTAATCCCCATGGTTCTACGTTGTGTCTGTTGTGAGCAATTGTTATAAAATAAAATACACACATATGTGGCACACATATTGCTATAGGTAAAAAGGGTTGAATTAAGTGGTTGGGTGTTATATTGTAGTTTTAAATAGTTAAAAGACAATGTTGAAATGTGGGGTCCTTGCATAGATGAATACGGTCAAAAAGCCAGAGGGGGGTGTTTACCCCAGGTAAATGACATTTCAAAATCTAGGAGGGGGGTCCTAGGGGGGTCGAACCCCCATAGCTTTCTAGGGGGGGTCGACCCAGGGTGGAAGATTTTGAAACCTAGAGAGGACTCAGGTGCAGGCTGAGGTCCAAATTTCCAAAGCAAAATACTTTTTAAACCATTAAAGGTTTAATAATAGTTTTTTTTATAAGATAATACTACTTTTTATTAAATAA
>JASAMX010005164.1:0-15944 GCA_030248175.1 Microlaimidae sp. YZB2_3 | reverse complement strand
TATGTTGTTGGTTCAGTTACGTGTTAAGAGAAGGTCAGGAGCTGCGGAGCTCCTTTCTTTTTTGTACTAATTTCAAGAATGATTAAGAAGTTATACAATATATTATTTTGTCAAAGTTTTTTTGCAAATTATATTTTTTCTAAAACTTAGTTTAATTAGTAAAAATAGTCCTACAAATAGACATAGAGTAATTTAAAATGCATTTCAAGCTAAAGCTTCAAATTATTTATTTACGGGGCGGAGAATTGGAGCTCCGGAGCTTCTTTCGCTCTAAATGGCCGGAGCTCCGGAGGTTTATATTGGAAGGTAGGAACATCACTAATAAGCATTTTAAAAAATTAATTTACAAAGAAAATCAAAAATTTCGTTCAAATCTTTATTATAAAAAATATTATTTACTTACATATTTATTACAAGCAATTTTAGACGAAACCAAAAAAAAATTACGCCTTCAAGAATGTTTGCGCTTGTGTACTATTTTGCGAGCGTTTGCAGTTATGAGAAAAACGAAAAAAGCGGGAAAAATTTTTTCGCGGAATTTTTCCTTCGAGAATCATTCTTCCGCGGTGGAAATTTTTTCCCCACAAATTGTTGTTGCAGAAATATTTAGCTACAACGAATGAAACATACTATCTATTTTTCTTAATGATTTGAATAATTAAATACTCTATTTAACAATAAATCCAATAAAATTTTTTTAGCAAAAACAGTTTAATATGAAACTGTTTAACTCCCATAGTTTACTAATTATTTATAAAATTGTTCAATTTGGAACAAAAATGCAATTTTTTAAAAATACAGGTTGACAGTTCACTGGTGACTATGATTGAATTACATCAGGCTGACCTCGTAAGTTTGTACTGAAGCTCGAGACATGAGCGGACCAATTAAATTAAGTCTGTTTTAAGGCCTATCTTATATTCCCGCCAAACTTTTTTTTTTGTTTTGTAGCTTTTTAAAATTGGATGGATATTTTATAATATTGTAAGCTAGTTTTACTAATTTGAAAGGTACATGATTAATTATTCCCTCGTCAATTATATTTTTAAAACACTGCCACAATTCTTCAATCGTTGAACAGTTTGAAAAAAGATGATCCCAGTTGATTGCTGACAAAAAAAGAAAAACAACATTTTGTAATCAGCATTAGAAAAATCTGGAACAAACTTAACCGATAGTTTTAGCCCTTCGCCTTCCCTTTCGCCTTTTTTGGTAAAAATGATTTGTCAAGAATACATATGTCCATAATAATTTTTGTAAACGTTTTATTCCCCTTATGAGACTCTCTGAACTGTAAACTTAAGCTGTAAGCTGTAAATTGAAAGCTGAACTGAAATCGTTGCTATTTATATAAAGTTAAATAATAATTCAAAAATTAGACTAATTGGTCTTTATATAAAACCGTAAAGTATCAAAATAGATGAGTTTGTTATTTTTGAAATATTACGTGAATTTACAAAAATTTTTAAACTTCTGTTATTTTTAGGTCAACTTCGATTTACCAGATTGTGACTCGTATAATTTTTAGTTGAACTCTAATAATTAAAATGAAGAACAGTGGATAAATTTTTTTGACGAACTTGCGTTAACTAATTATTTCAAGAAACCTACAATAACTTTTTAAATCTACTTTTGACCAACGATACTGAATTTTTGCAATTGCCAAGTTTCTCTTTACTTAATCAAAATTCTATTAAATTTTCAATCAATTGTGACCTTTTTAAATCTCATCTAAAACTATCGGTTAAGTTTGTTCCAGATTTTTTCAATGCTGATTACAAAATGTTGTTTCTTTTTTTTTGTCAGCACTTGACTGGGATCATCTTTTTTCAAACTGTTCAAGGATTGAAGAATTTCGGCAGTGTTTTAAAAATATAATTGACGAGGGAATAAAAAATCATGTACCTTTCAAATAAGTAAAACTAACTTACAAATTTATAAAATATCCATCCAAATTTAAAAAGCTACAAAACAAAAAAAAATAAAGTTTGGAGGTAATATAAGATAGGCCTTAAACAGACTTAATTTAATTGGTCCGCTCATGTCTCAAGCTTCAGTACAAACTTACGAGGTCAGCCTGATGTAATTCAACCATAGTCACCAGTAAACTGTCAACTTGTATTTTTAAAAAAAATGCATTTTTGTTCCAAATTGAGCAATTTTATAAATAATTGGTAAACTATGGGAGTGTTAAGGTACTTTACAAACTGCTAATACTTTGATATAAACTACACTGATAAAATTTTTTCCTAAGATTGTATGTAGAACATTCTAGAACATTCTGAAAAGTGAGGTCATATTACTTAATACTCATTGGCTAAGAACTTTCTAGAAACTTCTGGAAGCATGCTTTGCTGGTATATAAATGGGGCCTGTTAGCTCCTGATTAGTGTTGTGGATATTTGCCTTTCTTTGTGCTTTACCATTACTGCTCTGGCTATAAACTGCCTGTACTATACTACTTAAAATAAAAAAAGTTAAAAAAAAAACATTTTGTCATCAGATTTTTATTCTTAAAAAGTTTCTCCAAGAAACTAGATATATTATTTTATCAAAAAAAAATCAAAATAATCTCAAATTTTCTGCAGATTTATTGTGGCATTGAATTGTTTACCATTTGTTTATAATACCTTTCTTTATGTTTTAAACGCCGAATAAACGCCGCAGCGCTTCGCGTCTCATCCAAATTATTATGACTAATTGATAGCGCATCTATCATCACTACATATGTATACAAGATTTCATGTCTATCAGTCTGCTTAATCTAAACTTTAATCATGCCTATTCAATGTGCATAAGTAAGATTATTTAGGTTTTTTACCATTCAATCACAATACACGGCAAGCCATGCTTGCCGGAATTAATAATAATTCAAGTTTTTAGCCTAAGCTTTAAACTTATGTTTATAATATTTTTACCCTTACTTTTATTTTAAAAAGATAAGTTTACTTTTATATTTATTTTAATTAAATAAAATTTTGATAGTTAGTTTTACTTTTAATTTAGTTAAAATATAAAAAATTACAAATTACTTTTACTCATATTCACTTAAATAAAAATTTTTCAAATGAGTATTACGTTTACAAAAAATAATTAAAAACTAATTCTTTTTACAGCACTATTTCCAACAAATTTTATGATAGAGTGTTACTGTCACTATTATATTTCATTCAAAAATAAAAAAAACGATATTTCATTTTCCAATTAAGAATTTTTAAGCAATCGAGACAGGTCATAATTACACATAGAAATAGATATAAAATATACAGAAGAAAAAATTTTTCTTTTTAAAGCTTAAATATATAGTTGTTAAAAAAGTCTTAAAGATTTTTATATTGAATATGTTTTTTACAAAAAATGTATATACTTGGTCCTTTATAAGTTTTATTTTTTTGATAAGAGTAATAGCAAATAAATTACCATGATAATTTGAGACTCTAATTTGGATAACTCAGAGGTTACAGAACCAGTTTCTTCACTATTCGAGGAACCAGATGTGAACATCGGTGGTACTGTAGTCCCTAAACCTGCTCCAACTTTTGCTCCTGGCACACCAACTTCTGCTGATACATCTGCTGTATATTTAAGTCCTAACTATAAATTATAAAGATGAAACTAAGTAAGCGTGAAAAATTGCAGGAGTATAATAAGCCAGTGAGGTTTTTTATAATAAGATTACTACAAAAAACAATGTCTGGGATAGATTCAAGTGTAATAAAAGAACAAGCAAGAAAACGTTCCAAAAATAATTTTAAAAAAGTCAAAGAATTATTAAATTAAACCGAAATGCCATGAGGTAGCGACAAATCAAAAAACGAACGTGTTTTAGCAAAACCCCTTGAAAACTTTATTTTTAAATAATATAGTCTGCATTAAACGGCCTTAAAATTTTAATAATACTTTGAAACTGCAAATTTACTTTAATTTCGGTCCACAAATTAGAAAATTTATATTTTGGAGAACTGGCAATCAGTTTATTTATAATTATTTAAAATGGCTTAAACAATGCTGAAATTTTCAAAATCTTTTTACAATCGAAAATTAAGCGCTGTCTATTTAATTTCTATTTAAAACTATCAGGGAAGAGCGCGGAGCGCTCTTTCACTTATATTAAATGGGTTAAGTCACTGCGCGGTTAACCGTTGTTGATGGCGTCATCGAAATCAACAAAACCTTTAATAGTTTTTTAGCCAATTAAAAATCTAAACATTTTACATAACTAAAATATTACCCATATTTTTCTGATATTAAAAACCTAAAAACTTTTGCTAAACATACCTGAATTTCATACTAAAAAGCTTAATTTGCTTAACTTTTTTTTGTTTTTTTTTTTTTTGGGGTCCCCCAAAAATTTTTTCCTGTGGTGAATATTTGGAGCTGATTTTTTGCACGTAGATGCTAAATTGCCCCCGCACCTGAATTTCATTCTCGAATATGCTCTATTGCCCGTAGTTAAACCTCTGTTCATGTGAAAAACGACCAGTTTTTTTCTAAGTTACGCATTAGGTACTGGGGTACTTGTGTGACACTTTTTTTCCTTATTGAATTACATATTAAGTAACTTCATTCAGTAATACACATTCTCTTGTGGTTATTTTTTTGGTTTAAATTATGATTCCTTACCTTTTTATAAAAATTATTAATTTTCAACGGAAACAGCGAAAAAATATTCTTACCACTAATTAGCAGCCATATGGCAACAATAAAAATATTTTAAAAAAAATAAAATGAAATAAATCTTGGGTGACGTGTGAGCGCTGCGGGGTACAATGTTTCAATAGATGGAAATTTATCAAAATCGAAACAGAAAAAACTCTTTTTTATATGGATTACTATGAAGCAACAATCACTTCAAAAATTTAATGCGAGAAAAGACTAGTCTGGGTAACCTCGTAAAATTGTATGGAACCTGGAAAAACCATTTACAATGGTGTGGTTTTGTTGTTTAAAAATAAACCATCAATCTAGAAAAATCAAGCACAAAACAAAACTCCAAATAAAGCTAATTTCCAAAAAAGTGATTAAATCAGGTCTAACTAAAAAAATTTAAACAGAAAAAAAACACACTATTTTATATGGTTCTTTCAGGTTCCATACAATTTTACGGAGTTACCCAGACTTAATTTTTGTATAGTATACTGCTTAAAATTACATTGAAGTTTTGGATATGAAAATAATTGTATTCATATCATGAGAAGACCATGACGTTTTTTTAAAATGAGTAAATTTTTTAATGTTTTATATCTTTAATAAATGACATTGAATTCAATGCATTAAAAGGCGGAAATTCTAGCAAAAGACGAAACAAAGTTTGGAAAAAAAAGCCTTATATTAAATGGAATAGTATAAAGCTACATAAGTCTAAAAACTAAATGCCAGAAAAGACTGAAACAAGTCTCTTTAAAACCTGCAAATTAATAACAGATTTTGTGAAATTTTTAGAAAAACAAAACCGAATAAAAACAATACGTGTAAAAGCTTTAGTTTGCGTTTTTTAACTAATAATAAAATTTAATTCATATAAATTTCTCTCAAAGTGAATTAAATTTTACATGAGTTAACCAGCTGTAAATACATAAAAGCAAAACATACCGCCATATTAACAGCTTTTTAAAATCAAATATCAAGTTCTAAGTCCGAAAAACATTGAAAAATTCAGATTTAATATAAGGCGACTTTTTCTTTAATGTTTCTATTTATTACATAAAACAAATTAGCTGTCAATGTATTTGTTAAATTAAAAGTCGCCTTATATTAAATCTGAATTTTTGAATGTTTTTCGGACTTAGAACTTGATATTTGATTTTAAAAAGCTGTTAATATGGCGGTATGTTTTGCTTTATACGAAAATAATGATAAATTACAAAATTTAATGCGCAATGCGATAACTTATTTTGACAGAAATTTTTCATGGTTATTGTGACGCTTGCGTTATACTTTTTTTGTATCGTTTTGACGACGTGTAACTCAACTAATACTATGGTATTTACAGCTGGTTAACTCATGTAAAATTTAATTCACTTTGAGAGAAATTTATATGAATTAAATTTTATTATTAGTTAAAAAACGCAAACTAAAGCTTTTACACGTATTGTTTTTATTCGGTTTTGTTTTTCTAAAAATTTCACAAAATCTGTTATTAATTTACAGGTTTTAAAGAGACTTGTTTCAGTCTTTTCTGGCATTTAGTTTTTAGACTTATGTAGCTTTATACTATTCCATTTAATATAAGGCTTCTTTTTCGAAACTTTGTTTCGTCTTTTGCTAGAATATTATTTATAATCGTGTTTATTTTTTAAGAAATATATGCAATCCATTCTTATTTATTGTATCATTGTAAAAATTTTTGCTAATGAAAAAATAAAAAAATAAAACTAACATTTATAAAAAAGCAAATTGCAAATCAACTTATCATTGTAAGAAAAAGCAAAAAATAAAACAGTCATTTTTTTAAAATCAATATCTGTTTACAAATTTTATGCAAAAAACCCATGACTTGTTAGATTTGTCGCTTCTAGATAGCCTTCGGGCTTAGCATTATTAAAAAGTAAAAAAAATATTTTATGATTTGTCAGAGAAGAGTTCAATAATTAATGTTTGACTAACTATAACAAGAATGCATAAGAATTAAAGACTATCCTCCTACTGTGTATTAAGCACCTGTTCTAATTAGGACCGAGACAAGTCGCTCCCACCAATTCTATCCCAGGAATATTTGTTTCTGGGAGATTTTGCTTCCTGTACATTTCGCTCCCTGGACAATTCGCTTCCCGCCCAATTCGCTCCCAGAATTCTTTAAAAACGCATTTTTTATAAAACCTGCATATCTGGGGTCAATGTTCTTCCTGGACAATTCGCTTCCGAAATTCAATCGCTCGCTGAAAAGATCATTTCTACTTTCCTTAAATGGATAGTAACTTTTTACAAACAAAATTACTAATTAATTCGTTAGAAAGGAACTACAATGTTGTCAAAAAGTTAGTAGATTTTTTACAAATTCAAGTAGTTAAGTAACTTTATAGAAAATTTAATACTGTATTAAAATATTATAAGTTTTTACTAAAATATTTTGTAAGTTATTTTACTAAAAAATTTGTTACATTTCTCTGCCTTTTGTTACTAAATCATTCAATGTTTTATTATTTTAACCTTTTCTAAAAATTCTGACTATACTTAATTAAAGAAATTTAAGAATTGCGGTGAAACAAGTTTATGTTAAAAGAATGTTGTTCAAATTTGGGGTGCACACATTGGCTAAAACTGGAATTTACCGCTTTTATATTTAATAAATATCCAAACTCCCACCTTTAGAGTGTTTTCTGTTAACGGAAAATTTTAGAAAGGACGATTTAAACCTTTCAATTTGACCTGTGCGCACATATTGGAGGGTATGGGTTTTTTGGTGCCGTTAACAATTTCTGGAACTTCAGCCGCAAATATGAGAATAAATTTGTAAATATTTCATTCAAACAATAAGTTGAATCTATTAGTGGTATATGACGTAACCTTTGCAACAATAAACTATTATTATTATTATGACAAATTTAAAATAAGATGAACATAATATAATATATCATATAAATAATTGAAAGGCAAAAAACAATAAATAAAGCAATAAATCTTATTTACAAAGAAAATAAATGAACTAAAATAACTGTATTTCCACCACGACTGAAAATTGGCGCATCAAATTATGAAAATAACACAGATAAGCAACTACTAAAACCCTGTTGCAGAAAACAAAATAATCATGCAACTAAAGCTCTAGATTATATGCATAAGCTGTGTGAGCAAGTTCATGGTAGTGATCTTCTTGATTCCATCTATAAATGCCAACAGAAATATTCATTTAACCAATTTATGGTTGAAATACATCTGGCTGGGGCTGAAAATTAGAATGCAAACATGAGGGGACCAATTAGAATTGTGCGGTAATGACCTTTTTTTTAAACAAATAAGAGAATTTTCTTTTAATACCACCATTTCAGAAAATACAAAAAATTAACCAACTTTATTCCTTAGAAAATTTGCATTTAATTACAAATTAAATAATTTGATAAATAATTATTAAAGTACAGTTTTTAATCTTTGCTGTTAATCCACTTTAGTGAAAAATTTTGAAGGTTTTTGTTGTTAAATAGTCGATTTAATACTGAAAATATCGCGGTCAGCTAGATTTTATAGACATTTTTACTGAAAAATTTATAAAAATTATACATTTGACATCATTCTGTTTTTTACTTTTCAGTCTTTTTTAAACAACGCTTATAATTATTAACTTAGAATTATACGTAATGACGGAGTAATTGCAGAAATTTTTTTAATGCAATTGCAAGACTTTGGGAAGTAGATATTAAAAGACACAGGACCAGCTGTCAAGCATATCAATAAATAAGCATTTTTAAAGAAAAAATAAATAAAATCAAAATTTAAGATGTAGATGTTTATGGATAGCAGATCCACTCTTTTAAAATCGTTTTATTGTTAGCGACTGTATGGGAAGGTCTTTCAATATATTACCGGAACCCGTTTTTAATTTTAGGCTTTGTAATGAATTAGGTTAAATTAGTTTGTAACATGAATTAGGTTTTCTAATTAACACGTGGTAGATTTTGTTTTTCTCATTCATCAAACTGTAATTGATGTTTTTTTAGAAGAAAATCAGCTGATTCCAATCATACACGTCTTGTTTTTAAACACGTTTTGGAAAATTTTGGTTCTTGTGAGATAAAAACAGGCAATTTGATGCGTTCTCCTTTTTTTAACAGGTCCACTTTTTTTGGCACAATCACAAGGCTATGTAATTGACATCTTTTAGCGTTTTTTTAATAAAGTGAGACACGAAACGCCTGTTTTGTTTTCGGGGTCACATCTAATTTTGTATATCTTACAAACACACATAAATAAGATCATTGTCATAAGAAAGAACGCCACACACAAATATTTCGATTTCCACACAAAAAACAATACAAAACAACGAGTCAAATTTTTGTCTGAGAAATAGTCCTATTTATTTATTGAAATCTAAAATGTAAACCGTTCGTAAAACGACTTATTTTCTGTAAAAAATACTAAAATTTATCAAAACTTGTGCATGGTCCGGCATTGCCTTCCATTTAAATATGATAAAATATCCTAAATATATTCGCAATTTTGACTTATTTTAGCAAAAGTTTTGCAGAGTTAAGTCTATTTTAACGAAAGTTTTGCAGGTTTTAACCTATTTTTTCAAAATTTTAACCCATTTTAATTTTTTTAACTTAAATTTCATTTTTTTTTAAACTTTTTACTTTTTTTTTATTTTTCGTTTGCGCATCGCCAATTTCAAAACAGATGTCCCCCATGCCCTGCCCCCATTAACCCGCTGGGGAATAGCCAATTACCATGTTAAATTATTTAATTTACGTCCTTCATAACTTATTATATATTGGAAATTATTGTAAAGTGTTTTTCCAAGCGTGACCCGATATATCAATCGGTATTATTTAAAAGGCAAAAAATTATCTCTGAATCAGTATAATACACCTTTAATTTTAAGTTTTTTTTCAGACGCAAGATTTTGAAAATTATTTAGAAAGTGAATTGAACCCTTAAAATGAGTTTTTGACGAAAACTAAAAAGAAAAAAATTAATTATAAAACGAAAAAAAACATTAATATAAAAAGACGATTTTTCAAAATATCAAAAAATTGGATGTAGCACAATAAAGCATTAAGAAATTATGAATATTATAATACATCATATTTATATTATTAATATAAATAAATATTCTTCAAATATAGCTTAAAATTTCTTTATTTAAATATTTTTCAAATATAAACACACTATCTTTTTTAAAAAATCTTAGCATAAATTTAACCAAACCTTTAAAATACTTACCTAAAACGTTTTTAACCAAAATAAAACAATTATAACATTTAAACAAATCCACCAAATAATTTTTTTTTATTTTAATTTAAAACAATCAACATTTTACAAAAACGTCAAAAATAGATAAAAAATTCGGAAAATACAGTAGCACACAGTAAAGGTATGGCCGCCAATAAAATTGACATATGAGTGTAAAAAAAATGTGTATAACAATCGTCATTTTACAAAAAAGTTAGTAAAAACCTACTAATTGCTAGTAACTTATAACCTACAAAAGCAAATAGTTACGTTTTTTACTAATTGTTTTAAGAGAGTAAAAAACCGTAGGTGGCCATAGCATCATTTTCAAAAATCATATTTTTTATATTTAAATCAAATTATCTGAGTTTAAAATAATTGATTTATTGACTGACAAGTTAATATAGCATTGCTATACGCATTTTTACCTATACAAAAAATGAAGTGATAAATTTCTTAAATTATTTTTTTAAATTTTTTAAGCGAAAATCATTATTGGCCGAAATTAACAATTGAAAACGGAAACTGGATCATTGGTTTGTAGACCACATTTTAAAGCATGGTATTAAATTGCGAAAACAAACAAAAATACCATTTTAAAATATGCGCGTTAAATAATAATATTTTTTATTTTAAATTTTAAAATTCAGGCATATTTGGTTTAATTTTTTTTTAGTTTGTTCAAATCGATGACTTTGGCCACACTGAAAAATAAATGCATTAAAGTATTAACAAATTTATGCAGTGGTCCAGGAATTATCAAAAAGTTTTATAATTACAGTTTTGTGCAAACATGCTTGTTTCTTAGGAAACAATCCCCAAAATAACGCAATTTAAAGGGAGGTATTATTTAGCTATTCACAAAAAATACCTTTGCAAAATATTTTTGGGAAAAATATCTTTTTAAGAACTAAATTATTGGGCATTTTTAACTATTTAGGCTTTTTAAAGCATTTTTGTTTTTTGTTCATTTGCTTCGTTTCGCATAGGCTTAGGGAAAACAAAAGTTTTTTTTGTTATCGATTCAGAATTGCCTCCAAAAATATCCTTTTCAAAGATATCATGCAGAATGTTTTCGTTTCCTAACGCCATTATTATTACTAGAAAGGCGTGGGCCCTACGGTCCCTCTCCTTTCTAGTTTTATATATGGATGTCCGGTATAATTAAAATTAATATCCACATTAATGATAGTACCAGTAACGCTTTGAAACATAAAGTAAACAAATTTATTAATTTATTAAATCGTTTAAACTGCACGATTGATTAACTGTAAGTAAAATTATATTATTTTACAAAATATAAGTAAATTCGTAGTTTAAAGGCATATAACTTAACTTATTCTGTTGAATGTTAGCAATTTTTTATAGCATTAAAACATAATTAAAGTAAGTTTATTAATTGGAAAAAAATTTGAATTATTTAAAAAGGATAAAACCAATTTCAAAATAAAAAATTAACTTTAAAGAGTACAAAAAAATGCTTAAAACTGTATTCCAAATTATCCTTAATTAAGATGGTAAATATTTAAAATCTTTTGTGTATTTTATTTGGTCTATTTTTATTAGTTTACACGGATTTTAATGTTGTAAAAATATTGTTTTTCTCAACGTTGCAACAGTATAACTACTCACGCATTCTTTCCGGACCGTCCTTTCCTACCTCCTCTCATTTCTGAGACTGTCATATTGTAGGATCGTTGTGTCGCAGGATCGCCGTGTCACGCCCTCATTCATTTTATTTTCTGGTCGAAATTAAACTATTTAAATTTATAAATTTCTGGCGATCAAGGCATTGTTTTATCAAATTAAGTAGAAATAATATTATAAAAGCAGTCAAAAAGTACTTTATGATTTTTCAGGGTGATTTATTGAATAAGAACTTTGCTTTTATAATTTAAAAAAACATCACGTTTTTGATTAGTCTTTTATTACGCACGTGTGCAATCCACCAGACCTGTGCACTGCCCCCCCCCCCGAGGTTTTATTGGGTGGGGGGCAATTCTAAAACGGAGGGGGGGGGGGGCAATTTTTTTTTTGAAATGGAGGGACTGTCCTGTCGCTCTCCTATTTACTTAATTACTGGTGGAAATTAAACTATCTTAATTTAAGTTTTAGGCGATCAAGGCTTTGTTCATCAAATTAAATCAAAATAATTTAAAAGCAGTCAAAAAAGTACTTATGATCTTTCATATGGTAATTTTTTTTAATAACAGCTTTGCTTTTACAGTTTAAGAAAAATCTTCTTTTTGATTAGTCTTTTTTACGCATGTGTGCAATCTTAATAATGTTCTTAGCTTTCCGGAAATCTCTTTACCAGTTTTACACAAATAAAAAAAATCAAGACAATTTCTTAATTTAAACTATTCAATCTAGTGTTGTGATAACTACTTAAGTAGTTAACTACTTAACTACTTAACTACCATAATTTTGGCTAACTACTTAACTACCTACTTTCTTTTCTAAAAGTAGTTAACTACCTACTTAACTACCTACTTTCCAAAAATAATGTAGTTACAAAGTAGGCAGAAAGTAGTTAGTGAAGTAGGCAGTCGCGCATATATTACCCATGTGACAGTGTCTATACACGGTATTTTGCATGCGCTGAGTGTTTTCAATCAAAATCCATAGCTGGAAACTCAACATTTATTTTATACACAAGGTGATTTATAGTTTATGAACCCAATTCAAAATGTAGTAATGCTTTAAATAAAGCAACAACACAAAAGTTCTACTGCTCTATTTTCTTATAACACCTTTCATTCTGTGTGAAAACTGAAAAGTTTAGTTTTTCAACTACGTCATAACGTTATTGTTAATATAAATTTTAATAAGACAAATTTTTATTGTTTTTTTTAGTTCAAATAAAACAAAAATCTGTTTGGTTGTTTGCTTTTTTAAGTACAATGCATATAAGTATTTAATCTTTAAGAGTTTAAGTATTTAATGTATTTAAGTTTTTAAATTAAAAAAGACCAAAAAATTATATTTTTTAAACAAGTATTAATCATATTTATTATGATTCCAATGTATAATTTAAAAAATCTTTTAGTAAAGAAAATATTTTAAAGCAATGATAATTTTGTTAAAGTAAATATTGAACTTGAATGAAATTTGGACTCTCCCGCTTCCATTGTCCAACAAGATGCTATAAATAAGACAAACAATTTTAATACATCATCTTCTTTTTTGAAGTCCACCCTAAGTGGACTTTTAAAAACAAAAAATACTGTGTGTTGTGTTGGATATTGTGTGGGATTATTTTGATTACCTGTTTAACTCATAAGCTTATTGTCTTTTGTATAAATCTAAAGTATTTGTGAGTAAATATATTCTACTTGATCTGGATCTGAGAATCATTTAAAATCCAATATTACAAGCATAAACCAAAAAAATTTTTGCAAGAAACCGGGAAAAAAGTGCTGCAGTAAAATAACAAAAAACTAATAATTGGACCCAAAGTTTAGATATATTTGTGAACCCTAACACATCAGCACAATTATAAAATAAAGCAGGTGAAAAATACAAAACGTTTTTAAATAAGCAATACGTCAGCAAAACATAAGTTAACTTAGCAAAGAACTATTTTTTGTAAACGATTTCTTGAATTTTATATTATATAACTTGTCCAGCCGTCTCATAAAGTACTGTTTAACATAAAGAAGTGGCAAAAAATCAATAAAATTTGAAAATAGTTAATTATTAAAGCTGTAACAAAGTACTCTCTTAAAACAGTTAGTAAAAAAACGTAACTAATCTTTTTAGTAGAATATGTGTTACTAAGTGCTTAGTAACTTTTTACTAATTTTTTCGTAAGATGACGAATTTTGCAATAAACATCTTGTTCACATGACAATTCAAATCTCTATTTTGAATTTCGGCCATATTGACTCCTATCTTTAACGTGTATGGCTGTTTTTCTTCCGAATTTAGTAGTTATTTTTTTTATTTCTTGCTTAATGTTGGTTGTCTTTAAAAAGTAAAAAAGAAATGTGTAAATTTTGGACCGGTTTAATTGTATATTTGTAAATTTTTGAATAAAATCGTCTCAGGTATTTCAAGTTTTAATTAAATTTATTCTTAAAATTTTGTATCTTTAAAATGAAAAAAATGATATTATAAAACTTATGCTTTCTTAATTTTTATTTTATAACAACACTTGAGAGTCGAATATTTTGTTCATGCTTTAAGCTACTAATTTTGGCTAAGATTACCTCTTTTTGGTGTACTATTTTAATATTTTAAGAATCTTCCATGTTCGTTCTGTGCCATACCTGCGGGCGTTTAAACGAGATATTTCTAAAATCGGAGGGAAGAACAAAGCAAGTTTTTTGGTCAGCGATCTACAAAAAAAAAACAAAGAAACTATAAAAAAAACGGCAACAAATTTAAGTAAAAATAGAGGTTATATGGTTTTAAATTTCCCAAAGATACGTTAAATTCTGTAAAAAATTCGCAAAATAGGTAAAAAGTGCAACTATATTTTAAAATTTTGTTTTATTTTCCGGCGGAGGTACCACAAAGGAAAAGAGGGGGTGTTGGTGCACACCCACTGATAAGGGGGAAGTATCGCGGGACGGCGGACGACATGTTTAGATAATTATAAAATATTTTGCAGAAAACAAGCCTATATAGCCAAAATTTTAAATTTTAAATTTCAACTAGTAATTAATTAATAGGACTATTTTACAGAAAAAAGTTGGCTTGTCATTTTTGTGATAAACTTTTGTGTGTGGCGCTCGTTCTCATAACCTTATTTTATTTTATTTCTTTATTTGGGAAGGTACACAGGAAAGGTGATAGTTTTGGTGACTGTTTTTTTTTTGATTTTGTCAATCCAAAAAACGTCTCAAATCGTTTTTTAAACAAATATTTTTTAAATAATACCTCACCAAGTAAACACGGCTCCACAAGTAGGCACAAATGTTTTAAAGTCTCAGCGTAAAAATTTGTTACATTTTTTTATTTTTATTTAATGATCAGATAACAGAATTAATATTATACTAAGCATAGTTTATGCATAGTTTAATTCTTCTGTTTTCATCATTTCATTTTGTTTTTTTTTCCTCTTTTTCTATTTTTTTTTCTTTTTTTTTTCATCAACAACATCAAATCTGCGACTTAATTGCCGCCAATCTGAATCACAATTGTAACTAATTATCAATGAACATAGCTATCTGATATGACTTTAAAGGCTCAAAAAGAGCGCTTATTTAAATCAGTTTTAAAACTTTTCTTGAATGCATCCAAAGAATCGACAGTTACTTGAGATGGGAGTAGATTGTTCCAAGGTGTAACAACCCTATTTGCAAAAGAAAATTTCCTTGCATTAATTCGGCAGTCTTCCATTGCCAATTTAAATGGATAACCGCGGGTGGGCTGCAGGTTAAACTTAAAAAAATCATTGGCTTGCAAATTGTTTAAGCAATGTATAATTTTAAAGCACTCATATAAATCAATTTTGTCTCTTCGATCCTTTAATCTTTCTAAACCTAGGTAATTCAGTCTATGTTCATAACCAACAGGTAACAACTTGCATTTATAAAACAAACGTCTAGTGAAATTTTGTTGCACTTTTTCCAAAATGTTTATATCCTTTTGTTAATAAGGGTTCCAAACTGCACTAGCATACTCCAGAATTGGTCTAACATAGGACTTATATGCTCTGAGAAAATTATATCTAGAGTTTGAATTGAATGTTCTAAAAATTAGTGATGTCACTCTCATAGCTTTTTTTGCTGTGATTTCACAGTGTTTAGAGAATTTCATATCATGGGATATATAAACACCTAGGTCACGCACCAATTCTGTAGTTCAAAGTACAGAATGTACATGTATTACATACATACATGTATTATATGGAAACTTTAAAACGTTACAAATGTAAAAGATTTATTTTATGTAATGAATTTCGATTTGTTGAATAATTTTTTTGTAATGCGTCCAAAGACATAATATTATTATGTATTTGATCATATGGTATGACAAAAATGTTTGCAAAACAAACAAACGCCTCGGCTCGTCTTTTTTTCAATTATAATGTGACCAAAAAAACAAAT
>JASAMX010005162.1:0-24045 GCA_030248175.1 Microlaimidae sp. YZB2_3 | reverse complement strand
TTTCCAGTCAGTTCAGTATCCTTACCGTTTGTGCTTCGTTGAAAAAAGGCATTTTAAAACAGTCTTTCCAATATAACAGAACCAGAGTTAATATTACGTAATAAAAAAGTAACTCAAGTTAGATACACCAAATTTACATGGCCACAAAAATTTTCAGTGAAATCCCTACTATTGAAGTTTTTTAATTTCGTTTTATTGTTTTATTAAAATTGTTGAAATAAAAAATAAAATAAGTGATAGTAGAGATTTTGTTAAAAACTTAAAAACTGGCTCAGAATTATGGTACAAATGCTGTGTTAAAAGTTGGTAACAAACTAATTCCTATCAAATGACTAAACTTTCATTTATATTTTTTTGATTTGACATCGGGAAACTGTATTTTGAAACGTTTGTTTAAAACTAGCGTTTAAGAAAGAAAGAAACTCAGACAGAGCAGTAGCCGAATAGCTAGAGCGTCAGACTCGGAATCCAGGAGCTTAAGGTTCAAGTTCCCCTCAACATTTTTATGGGCAACATTTTTAAACTCAAAAAAAGTTTTTTTTAATTTTTAATTTTTTTATTAAAAAAAGTGTTTATTATTCAATACTGTATTCAACCCCAAGTACGTGTTTTGAAGTGGTTTTGAGGTAAAACCGGCATATAGTCAAAATGCTCCCCAAAGGGGGAGGGGGGTCGCAACCTCCCTATGGCCCCCCTATTTAAAAACGGAGGTCGAATTTGTCATCAGGACTTCCGAAAACCCCCAAGTACATGTTTCGGGGAAAATTGGTGAAATTTTTGCAACTGTATTGTTCTACCTTAAAAAAATTTTACAAAAAAATTTTCAAAAAATAATAACCAAAAACGATTAATTGAACAATAAAAATCGAAAAAAACCAATAAAAAATAAAATAAAAATAGATAGCGTAATTATACAAAGTACTAAAAAATCCCTGGTAAAGAAAAGAAAACACAATTCAAATTATTGATTACACTTGTGTCTAACTATTTCCAAACTTTCATTAAAATCTGAGTGAATCAATTTTTTTAATTTTCATTTAAAGTTTATTGATTTTACGTCAAGAAACTTCATTTCCAAACGTTTGTTTAAAACCAGCTTTTAAGGAAGGACCTTAGATAGACCAATAGCTGAGCGGTTAGAGCATCGGACTCAGATTCTTGAAGAAGTGGAGAAGTGCGTTCTGGAAACGCATTCCAAGGATTTTTAATATCCTGGAACGCGTTCTGGCTTTTTTACGATCCATGGAACGCACCCAGAACGCGCTTGGAACGCGTTCCCGCAATGATGCAGGTGAGCGATAGTCCGAACATCAAAGCTATGTGCTAGGAAAGCTAAGCATCTATGCTAAGCTAAGCTAAGCTAATCAAAGCTAGGAATTTATGTCATAGCCAATCACAGGCTTAGATTTACACCCTTCCCAGGCGCTTTCCCTAGATTACAGAAATATCCATAATATAGAAATAAAAACAGTTTACCGCATTTAAACAAAAAATTTCATTTTTTTTCAGACAAAATTTCTCCAAAATCAAGAATGCACTTTTTTATTAAGAAAATAATGTAGAACATGCAAAATGATGTCAAAATAAAAAAAAAACCCGTTAACTAAATGTATGTAGGTTTTTTTAAATTTGTTCGCTAATTTCATTACTATTTTTGAACGGGTAAATATAATTAAATTTAAGGTGGAACGATACAGTTAGGATAACCTGTCTGTTTTTGTAAATAACTCGTGCTGTACGGGACAGACAGAAGCAAACTGTATGCTGGAAGAAAGGGTATTTTTCTTCGGTCAGTTTGGTATCCTTAACATTTTTGGTAGACCATTCCACGGTGAGATATGCTTCGTTGAAAAAAGGCGTTTTAAAACAGTTTATCCCAATTTAACAGAACCAGAGTTAATATTACATAATAAAGGAGCTTAAGGAGCTTAACCATTAAGGATTAATACAACTAATAACCATTAAGGAGCTTTTTTCCTTGAGGTGTTATTCGCCACTGCAATGGGTGGTTCAAATAAGAGCGGTAATTTATAAATAAACCAAATGTACACACAACATATTAATATTTCATTCTGGCGCATCAAATCTAAAAACAATGGCCGAACAACTTCAAGCCTACTGCATCTTGAATGCGGAATTAAGCATGATCGGGGCTACGCTTTTGTGCTATCTTGAAATACAATTACGGTGAAGATCTGCCTTGACGATCAGTTAAGAGAGTACTCTTAACTTCTGGGGTCAAAAATATACCGCAAACACATCTTTGTACAGCACAAACTCACAACTGCGCAAAATATTCATCACTTTTAGCTGAATTTTTTGCTAAATGTTTGCACCACAAAATCAGTTGCTGAAAAAGAAGAAATGTCTGCACTATGGTGCAGACTTTTGTTTTCACAAATTTCGTCATATTTTATCATATTTCTTCAAATTTTGCAAATTTCATCAATTTCGCTAATAATTTTAAGGTTTAAAGATTTCTCGTACAACTTGCTGTTTGTGATTTAACTTTGGTTCCTTGTTAAATTTTATTATGATAACTAACTCGTGAATTTATCATTTTTTAATTAAGGATTTTTTAGTGATTGAATTTCAAATGGACGTTTTTAAGTAAGCTTTTATATTATTTTTTTTTTAATTTTAACCTTATTAAAAAATTATTTGTTCCTTGTTTATATAAAAAAATGGGCATTCTTCAAATATAATCGGCATATTCTGATTTTCAGCGCGCTAGTGGTAATTTTTAGCGCGCTAGTGGTAATTTTTAGCGCGCTGAAAAATCTGAAACTCTATCATGATAAAATTTAGCTTGATTTTTAGGTTTTGCTTAGGCTTAGATATTAGGTATGCATTATGCAAGAATTAAGGTATGCAAGGTATGCAAGAATTAGGTATGCAATGTAGCCGTGGCAAATGGCATGCAAAAGGTAATTCTGTGTATAAACCAATTAACTCAACTCAATATAACAATCTTATAAACAACCATTGTGCAATTGCTAATGATTTTAGTTGTAAAGTTTCAGAAGATGAAAAAGTATTACCAATGTTATTTGCCATTGTCAAACTACATAAAAACCCAATTAAGTTTAGATTTATAGCTGGTGCAAACAAATCCAGTACAAAGTCTGTATCTATTTTACTAGGTAAAATCCCAAAGTTTTTCAAAATTCATTTTCACAATTATTGTAATTCACTTGTTGAAAAAATTGGTGTTACTAATTGGTCTATAGACAATAGCTTACAAGTAATTAATAAAATTGAAAATATTAAAAGCATTGATCATATTGTAACTGCAGATTTTAGCACTTTATATACAAACTTATCTCTTAACACAGTATTAGACACAATGTTTAAATTAAGAGATTTCCTCTTTAACAATGCCAAAAAGCAGTATCTGGCGATGAGATATGATAAATGTTTTTATACTGATAACAACCTATCATATGATAAAATAAATGTCTATTCAAAATGTGAAATAAAAAATCTAATTAAGTTTGTCGTTAACAATACATATATTAAATTTTCTGGAATTATTTTTAAACAAATTTCTGGTATACCTATGGGAGGTAATGCTTCTCCTCAAATTGCTCTAATTTATCTCTTTCATTTATGGAATTTATTTATCTCAAAAACAATCCACATTCTAGAATTATTACAAAAAATACAGTAAGATATATGGATGATGTTGCTTGTTTTAACTGTCCAAAATTTCTTGAAATTTGTAAAAATATTTACCCAGATTCATTACCTCTTTCACAAACTAATAAATCCATCAATACATGTGAGTATTTAGATTTACAAATAAAAACTAACAATGTTTATAGGTCTATAACTGTTTATAACAAAGCTGATGCTTTTCAGTTTAATGTTATCAGGTATGTACACAAATATAGTAATGTCTGTGATAATCTAGGAACTAATGTTTTTTATTCTCAATTAATTAGAATCGCACGAATATGTAATGAAAAAGAAAAATTCTTAGTAAAAATAAATGAATTGTTCCTTCAATTTTTAAATCTTAAGTATAAAAATAGTGAGTTATTGGACAAAATAAATAAATTTTACTTAAACTATAAACCACTTTTATCCAAACTTAATATATATAAAAAGTCAGATTTAACCATAAATTATCTTTAATTATTTGCTTTATTTCTAAATACATCAAACTATTCTATAACTATTAAAAATTTCAAGGTATGCTTTTGCATACCTTGTTGCACTATCCTGGTCTGTCTGTGGTTTGCCACGACGCCAGTTGCTTCTCCTGGAGTAGCTTAATGGCTACTGCAGGTTGCTTAACTGCTAATTTTTTAGCAGCAAAACAATTTATTTCTTCTTTAAAATTAATTACTTATAATTTTGCCTTTTATTGTTTGCTTTTTCAAATCAATAATCACTATATTTCTTATTACTATTTTCAATCAACAATTGTTGAAAATAAATTATGCAAATTGACTACTAAATGACTAATAACGGATTAATCCACCCTGTTTAATCCAATTCAGTAACTTGTTCCTGTGTGTGTAAAACTAGCAAAACATGGATCGTAATGCATTACAAGATACTACTGTTCGTTTTATTTACACGCATTTTAATTTTTTAAGAATTTTTTATAATGTTATTACTTTGGCGTGTTTTTTTTTAATTTTTTTTAATATTTAAATTGTCATTTTTCCTTTTTTTATTTTATTATTCGTCTAATAATAATAATAATTTTAAAAATTTTTAATAAAAAGTTATATTTTTTAAAAAAGTTTAATTTTTATTTAACTATTTTTGTATATAAATATCATTTTTCTCAAACCACTGCTTGTTTTTTCATTGCATGTATTAGAATAAACTTATAAAATAATCATTGTGTATTTTGTACAAATCTAATAACCGTTTTTATATTTGTTTATAATGTAAAAATTTTATAGAAAAAATTATAAAATAACTTATTAGTTTATTCTAATTTGTAACATAAGTATAATAGCCCCCCCGCTGATGAAGTGCAACTATTATGCTTATTTGTACATTACATGTTCGGGGAAGCACAGAAACACGTGATTTTTATGGTTTTTGTTTTATTATTTTGTTTATCTGCAACTTTAGGTATGCTCAGCTAGCTAACCTAACATTTTTTTGTTTGCTATTAGGAAAAGCAAAAAACGCGTTTAAAACTCTTTAGCTGACTAAAAAAGGCGTTTCCGCTTAGTTTAATTGTGTTTAAACAATGATTTTTCAGCGCGCTGAAAAATTAGCGCGCTGAAAATTAGAAACTGCCGTATAATTCACTTAATTACATAACCTATTTTAAGTATAGACAAACTAACAGTTTAAATCCCTTATTTTTCAAGTACAATTAATTAAAATAAAATAGTGTTTTGATAAATCTTAAAAAAAACACATAAACTTAAAAATTTTTTCATGATAAAACTCATGAGCAACCGTGGTTTGTAGACCTTAGTTTCCCTAAGCAGCCTAAAAAAAACCTTAAAATCAAACTAAAGTTTAAGTTTAGCTTGATTTTGAGGTTTTGCTTAGGTTGTTTAGGGAAACTAGGGTCCACAGTCCACAATTAGGTTATTTATAAATATTTTCACGATAGTTTACATGAAAAATATGGGATTTAAACTGTTAGTTTGTCTATACTTAAAGTAGTCCATGTAATTAAGTAGATTATACTTGAAAAATGCCAAAAATTGTTGTACTATTAAATTACAATCTAAAGAGTGTCTCCCATTGCCTCCTCTAAGCTTTCATACTGGCAAAATTTTTCAAAATTAAATTTTTAAATAAATTTGTACTTTCCAAAGTTTATTTGAAATTTTTTTTAGTTTTTTAGAAAGTTTAGTTAAAAAAAATTTTTAGTGTTAAATTACATTAAGGCATATTATGAGAATTTTTATCGAAATAAAGCAATAAAATTGTCTCAACAAAATAACCACAAAATTATAAACATCACACTGTATGCAAACTTTTTTTGCGCACTGCGCAGAATCATTTTGCTTGTTTGAGGCGAAAAAACATTTCTGCTATGCACGCAGAATTTTCTTCATAAATAAAATCGCAGACTTTTTTTTCTCTCATCGCAGACTCATAAACGAAAGTTCTCTGCGCAGAAAAATTCGTGAAGTTTTATTTGTGAAGAAAATTCTGCGTGCATAGCAAAATTTTTGTTGCAAATCAAACAAGCAAAACGATTTTGCGTAGTGCGCAAAATTTTTCTTTAACTATGCAGAACGAGGTTAAGAGAGTAGATATGCCCTTTTATGGACAGGATTCAATTTCTGATCATAGCATTCAAGGTCGAATCTTGTCAAAAGGGGGACATATGTAGGATGCTTCATTTACAGTATATTTCACAATAGCAAATTAGAATAGTCAATAATTGATGAATAAGCACGCCTCCATCTGCGGTCTTTAAAAAGTATATAATCCAAACCTTTTAAGCTAATAGTTATAATCTTAATTCTTGTAATTATACTCTAGTATAAGTCTTAAGATTAATCTGATTCAATTGATTCCTTTGTACTTTTACTTCTTGGAAGCGTGCTTGTCCAGCTGATGCATTGGTATTTCATAAGTTCTTTTCCTTGTAAATAAATTGTAAACTGAAACCCGGTTGTTTTATTACATTTACAAACCACCTCACGCATTATACTGCTTCACCAACACAAACGCTTATTTTGGGCACGCTTCAATATAAATATGTTTTTTTATTTTTTAAAAATTTTTTAAAATAGTATTATGATTGATTAATTCTTTTTATAAGCACTGCGTTAAAACAGGCCAATATTTCTTCAATTACAGAACACAGTAAAAATATATCATTCAAAATTGCCAGCTCTTAAATACATAAAAAACATTTTAGAGTCTATTTCTGAAAAACCTTGTGCCAACATGCATTTATTATTTTTTTGGTATTTGGCCATTTCCCTCAGTTTTGTTAAATATTTATAAGAAGTCACTGAGGTGACAACCACTTTGTATATAGTAATGTTTGTGTAAAAATATATCTAAAAATAAAGGTGTTATGATTAAGCAAAAGAATAGAAAAGACTGGGGAAAAAACAAAACAAAACAAAAGTATACTTACATATGGAAATCATGCTAAATACGATGAGACAACTTAAGAAATTTAGGCAGCGCAGCCAAATCTTGAATTGTGCAAAAAAGCAGCTTTAATGCATCATCATTAGGTTAATTTTTGAAGACTTTAGCATCAAGAAAAATTGAATTGCGTTAAAATTATGTTGTTAAACCTGGCAATACTTTACCAGAATTAAAAACAGCATCAGTTCATAAACTAAATTATTAATTTATTGGTTTTTGTATTTTTGTGGGTAAAGATTAATTAAGTGGTATGCGTCTGTAAATTCTAAAAAAACAATCTCAACAAACACAGAAATAGATAAAAAAATACATCAATCTAGTCACACATAAATTTTATATAATTGTGTACTAGAATATAACAAAATATGTCTTCAATTTTGTATTATTTTGTGCATCAGCTAAAACAAATTTTGAAAAACATGTAATAAATATATTAAAAAATCAATTATCTAGAAGAATAGGGCTTTTAGTGTAATATAGGTTTAGAATGGGTGTTATTAGTGCTAAAACTTATGGTAAAGGTCTTTAGTACTAAAGAGTTTTTTTTGAGCTTGGTACTAAAATCAACGAATATATAAAAAAACAAATATGTGTGCAGCTTCCATTTAAAAATGGCGCTTTTTTATAAAATTATAATGGCATACTTTCAGAATGGGTCATTTTAACACAAAATATAATATAATCAAAAATATCTAATACTATATAATATATTAAGGAAAAATATGACACCTCTCAGCGGTGTTGCGGTGTTTTCTTTCTGCTCCGTAAAAAAACTAAATTAAAAAATTGTTTTAATCGTTTAACATATGAATAATAGGGTTGTTTTTCGAAATTTTGTAACTGTTAGTTTGCTGATAGCCTAGAGACAATTTCTGTGTATGGACCAACGATATTTATCTGGAGAAAAGCTGTGATTAGCTAAAAACTGTTTATCTACAAATTCGTCTGTAGAAACTTTAGTTTTGGATTCGCTCTTTTCTGTGGGGCATTGAGTGTATGTTTTTTACGTAAACTCCGGTTTGTCTTTATTATTACAGCGTGTCGTGGATTATTGTACTCCTCCACACCCCGTCTGTACGTCGCTGTGCGCTGCTTGACTGTGTTAATTCACACACAGAAAAATGGAGAGCTGTGTGCAGTGTGCGAAAGGCGTGTCCGGTGACTCTTCCGTGGCCTGTAAATTTTGTTCATCAATGTTGCACATTACATGCGTTGGGATAGCCAAGAGCCAAATAGACAAGCTTAAGGTGCCGATTATGTGCAAGCTCTGTGAAGCAAACTTTATTATCATGGAATCTGTCAGCCAGAAGCTCAGCGCCATCGACAACAAAGTCGACCGTGTTGTGTCAGCCATTGCCATCGATTCGGTAGCGGACTCTGCTGCTGCGTCTGCCCTCGTGGTTACCGATTATCGTGCGGATGATGGTGACTCTTGGGCCACTGTGGTTAGCCGCAAAAACCGCAAGAAGCAATCCCCGCCAGCTAATTTGCCGCCATTATTCCAGAAGATGTCCGTGTGCATGGCCCAGCAGATAAAGGAGCAGTCGGAGCAGGACCAGAATGAGTATTGCATTGTTGTTAGAGACCTTCCGGAATCTAATGAAGCTGAAGATGCCGCGGCAGCGGCTGACCTCATGAAAGCCATTTTGCCTGATTTTGAGGATCAGCCAGAATCAGCACCTGTTTCCGAATGCCAGCTACCAAAAATCCGAATTTGAAAACCTTGCGCCTTTTCAAAATTCGATTTGAACGATCTTCAGATCGAAATTTGATTTTGGCGAAATCAAAATCGCTTCAGGACCACCCAGTTTTCAAAAATGTGTTTATTCGAGGGTCTCAAACAGAAGCCCAGCGTGCCTATGTTACCCGTCTCTACAAGAAACGGATGAATTGATTGAGAAAGAAGGTAGGATTTGTATCGCTTAAACCATTTTGGCAAAAACTCATTTTGGAAAAAAGGCTGGTTTTTGTGTAATACTTGTTTGTTGATTCTGAAAAATTTTCATAACTGCATAATCCCTTCGTATAAAGTACCCCCCTTTGAGCGTAAAGTTTAGAGAAAATGTAAAGGTTTAATACTGTTAAGCTGCTAATTGCATAGGTCATTTATCTAACAAGATCAAAATTCGCACACTTACCTTAAATAAAAATTCTGACCATTATGGTTTTCACAGAAACTGTTTATCAAAATTCCGTCAATTTTTACTGCAAATTGCACTACCATTATCAATTCTTTTTCACAGTTCCGTTCCGGTTCCGGTTCCGGTTTCCCGAAATTTGGTTAACTGCATTGGTTGTACCTATTTTTAAGTAGGAGAGTTGTTCTGAATGTAAAAATTATAGACCAGTGTCTTTAACTTTTATAATGTGTAAATTATAAGAACAAATAATAGTTGATGAATTATTGCTTTATTTAATGCTTAATAACCTTATCACAAAAGAACAGTTTGGTTTTGTAAAAAAACGATTAATGTGTACTGAGCTATTGGTCGTTCTTAAAGAATGGACCAAAGCTTCTAATCATAAAATGCGAATTGATTCAATGTATATTGATTTTTCCAAAGCGTTTGACACTGTATCGCATTCTAAATTGCTAATTAAGTTGAAAGGATATGGTATTGGGTATGAGTTACTTAATTGGATACAAGCTTTTCTTTCTGGGCGCAAGCAAGCAGTGATTGTAGGTGATAAGCTCTCTGATTTTGTACCACAGGGTTCAGTTCTTGGTCCTATTCTTTTTGTTTTATTTATAAATGACATTGTAAATTGTGTCCAAGGGTCGTGTGGTATTAAGTTATTTGCCGATGATGGTAAATTCTATCAAGCTCGAACAACTGATGATAACACGGAATTAACAGCCACTTTAGGAAATTTTTGTGAATGGTCAAAAACTTGGCAATTAAACGTTGCGTTTGAAAAGTGTAACATTTTCTCAGTTGGAAATAAGTTAATACCAGAACGTAAATATTCATTAAGAGATGTACAAATTAAAAATGTGTCTAAAATAAGGGATCTTGGTATTACTCTTACAAGTGATTTAAAGTCTAGTACGCATTGTGCAGAAATATCAGCCAAAGCATATTCCAGGGCTTGCTTAATACTAAGATGTTTTAATACTCATAATCCATTCTTTCTTGTTAGAGCGTTTAATGTTTTTGTTAGGCCATTGTTGGAATCAAATACTCCTGTTTTCAACCCATATTTGATTGGTGATATTTGGAAAATGAAAAAAGTACAAAAGTATTACACTCGTAGAGTATGCATTAGATGTAATATTCCATTTGTTAATTATCAATCGAGGTTAAAAGTGCTTTTTATGGAATCACTAGAACTGAGACGTGTAAAAGCAGATTTATGTATGGTGTATAATATTATCCATAAGAATGTTGATGTTGACTTTAATAATTTTTTTATTTTTGATGCCTCTCCATATGATTTACGTGGCCATAACTTTAAACTTAAGACCAGTGAAATATATAAGCTAGATTGTAGAAAACACAGTTTTTCTCAAAGAATGGTAAAAATATGGAATTTCGTAGATACTAAAATTGTAAATGCTCCGAATTTAGCCTGTTTTAAAAAATATATTGGTGAAATTGACTTAAGCCCACATTGTAAAGTATTTTGTTAATTTGGCAGTATGTAAGGTGTGTGTTCTTACGTATAATGTATATGTAATGTGCAACCTTTACTTGCCGTTTGTCTTTATTTTATCTTATTTTTAATTTACTGACAATAAAATTATTCTATTCTATTCTATTTATTCTATTCAGTCTCAGAAGCGAAACGATTTGGTACCATTTTTTGAGCACTGCCATTAACTGTTGTGCGCATAAAATGGCAAAACAACTGTTCTTATTGAGGCATATGTCGTGGAAATGGGCACTCCTCAAAATGTAGCAGTGTGTTTGCGCATATCCTAGCATGCTAACTCTAACTCACTGCATTTTGAAGTACACTGCATTTTTTGGCAATCTTGTGCGCATATATGCGCATATACTGCACATACAATAGCACAACCGCGGGAAACAAGAAAAATAAACCCACTAAAAAACCACTACTTAGTTTGCACACTGTACACAAAATACAAATTTTAGTATAGACATACAAAAATAAAATCCAATGCAATACATAAATAGATCTTTTTGTGTATTTCATTGTATTTTGTTTTGGTATGTCTATACTAAAAGTTTGTATTTTGTGTACAGTGTGCAGTGTACAGTGTGTACAGTTACAAATATTTAAAGATTTTGATGACACAATAGTTGCTGGCAAACTGTTCCAGTGCTTACCTACTCTATAAGACAGTTTTTTTGTTATATCAAGCCGGATTTTTAATCTTTATTTTATGACCGTTACTATGACTTCTTAGAGTATTTTCAATTGCGAAAAGACTGTTCGGTCAGTATCAACTAAACCCTTATGGATTTTAAAGCATAATATTAAGTCATTTTTAAAACGTCAAAATTTTAAACTTTATAACTTTAACTCAGCAAGTCGAACTCTATAATTTGTGGAAGAGAAAAAACATCGTTCATAAAACCTTCAAATAGAAACTTTTTGTTCCCACTCTATTTTTTTAATATCCAGTGATAAATATGGTGACCAAACAAAAGCCTTAAATTCTAACAAGGAACGCACTTAAACTTTGTAGGCCTTTAGCAAAAGTGCCATATCATGTGTTTAAAACATTGAATCATTGACTTTAAAAATCATTGATACATGCATCATAGCTGAACAATACTTGAATGATTTTCTATCTTTTGAAATAGTGTACCTAAATCTTTAACACTTTCTTGTGTGGCAATCAGGACATCATTTAAAAAATAGTCAGTCAGCTGATTGTTATATCCCAAATGCGAAAGTGAACATTTTTCAAAAGCTATTTTTGATTGCCAATTGGCTAACCAAACACAAACGTTTGAAAGAGCCTTTGAAAATTTTTTCACATTCTTTACTATCTATGATTTTATGCAGTTTTGCATCGTCTGCAAAAATTTTGACGCTAGCTTTTTTTTTAAGGGTTGCAGGAATATCATTAATAAAAATTAGGCAAAGAACCCTGCCTTGAGACATGCCGCTTCCAACTGTGTTATAGTCAGACAGTGAGTCACCAATAAACACTCTCTGTCTTCTGTTAGATAAAAACGATTTGATTCATCCAAAAATCTCATAATCAATTCCATAAGCTTTAATTTTAAATAACAACTTGTCATGGCTCACAGAGACAAACGCTTAGGCATAGTCAATATACAAAATATCTACAAGTTTTTTATTATCTAGAGCTGTTGACCAATCATTCAGGCTGCATAACAACTGTAAGCTGACTGACTTTTTAGACAAAAACCCCAACTGTTCTGGTGATATTAGGTTTTTTTCATGAAGAAACTTTAAAATATGATCAGATATAATACTTTAAATAATTTTGCAATAAAACAAGTTAGTGAAAATGGTCGATAGTTGGAACATAAACAAGGCAAACCTTTTTTATAATAGGGTAAACTATTTTTAAAATAGTGCTTCTTTCCAAATTTCTGTTAAAACTTCTAATTGCATTAATTTTTCAAAAATATAGGCTAGATGCATCGCGATATCAGCCAAAATTTCTTGAGGAAAAAAAGGAGTATTTCATAAGGAGTTTTAGAAAATTTAGCAGGGACCTTTTTTTAGTTCTTTTGCAACAGTTTTTACTGGAAATGGGACAGTGTTAAGTTTTTCATTTTCAATAACTGTTCTAGGAAACGCAGGTAAATTACCATCATCAGTAGTATAAATCGAACTAAAGAAACAATTAAAAATATTACATTTCTCTTTGTTATTATCAGTATAATTACCGTCCTTTTTTTTATAACACAAATATTTTTTGATTTTTTAGATGCGAATTGCACAAATTGTAAAAACTCTTAAGATTGTTTGATTCAATTGCTTTTTTTCCTAAATTAAAATGAAAGTTTTTAAGTGCATTTTTGTAAACGTTGTTACAGCTTTTCCTCAGGGGTTTTTCAGAAAAAAAAACTTTTTTTGTCAATAATAAAGATGTTTTTTTTCTTTTTTTTTGCAAACGTAATATATATTTTGAATATTTTATTTTGCACCTATTTATGCAGTTTTTAGTGCATATTTTAATAAAAATTTGTGTCCGGCCGCTGGGGAGACACCCCCAAATCTCCCAGCAGCTAAGCGTCGGCGTGATGCTGATACTACATTAACAAACAAATAATGTAGGAATTAGGTTATAAAAATAGAAGTAAAACTATGAGCGTTTAAATCGCTGAAGACAATTTTAAGCAGTTTTTAGTGCATATAAAAATTTCGCCTTAAATTAGCCCTAAATCCAGCAACCCTAAATCAGACCATTTACCTGAGCTGAACAAAAAAATCTACCGGTTTGTGAGGGAAAAAAGCGGAAAAAACGGCAGGAACACCTGTCCACCTTCAACAGCCGTACCAACATTGGTAAGTATGGAAGACCATCAAGACGCTGAGTAAAGGCCCTTTGGCCAACTCTAACCTGGCCATTACTTTTGGTAATAAAACCATTCAGAGCAGGAAGGAGATAGCCAACAGCTTTAGTAAGCAGTTTACTTGAGCAGTCCAGCACAAATCAAGCAAATTGGCTCGCAAGATGAAGAAGTTGATCAGGAAATTTGACAAGTCAGATAATGTTACCATTTTGGAAGACGCTGTGAACGCAGCGATTTAAAAAAGCCAAAGCCTCCAAGGCAATGGGCCCCAATAATCTCTGCACAATTCATCTCAAATCTTGGCGCAAATAGAACCTTATATCTGACAAATTTGTTTAACCTATCACTCCTATCTTGCAAAATTCCAACCATCTGAAAGAAGTCGATTATTGTGCCGCTCCTGAAGCCAGGCAAAGACCTAGCAAACTCTAAGTCTTATAGACCGGTTTTGTTACTGTACCCTGCCAGTAAGATCTTAGAGAGAACATTACTCTCGACACAAAGACAAACACCTGATGAACAAAACCATCAACATGGATTTCACCCACTACATTCAACCACCACAGCCCTCCACGACTTAAACGCGACAATTGCAAACAGTTTCAAGCAAAAGAAACCACCCAGCAGATCAGTAGTAGTCTGCCTAGACCTAAGCAAGGCATTTGACGCAGTTTCCCACAAAGTACCACTACAAGACCTGGTGAGATCTACACCTTCCTTTGCGTTTGTCAGATGGTTCAGTGTCTCAGCCTGCTCAGCCGCCAGTCCCAAGTCAGCTTTTGAAACCACTTCTGAAGCTTTTAAAATGTCAAAACCAGAGTCCCCCAGAGAGCGGTAACATCTCCAACGTTGTTCAGTTACTACATGAGTAGTATGTCTGACCCACCAGAACACGTCAGAGTGGTATCACACGCAGAAGATGTGACTCTCTTTCTCTCTCTCTCTCTCTCTCTCTCTCTCTCTGTCTCTGTCAATGTGACCAGTGATAAAGCCCCTCTATGAAGATCTTAACAACTACCTCCCTGTGTTAGTGTCCTTCTTTGAAAAAAGCTTACTAATAGTGCCAGCTGAGAAATCGTTTGTCACACTGTTTACACCGCACAGTGCTGAGGCCAAGACCCACCCAAAAGTTGAACCAAAAATTTTGAGTGTACACCTTTGTCACCAACCAAAAATTTTGTGTGTACACCAACGACACCTTTGCCCCCACTGCAAATTAGCAGCAAACAGGTTTAAAAAACGCAATAATATCTTAAAAGCGCTATCTGGATCCAACTGTGGACAAGACAAGGAAACACTGTCAAAGAATCGGTTGCAGAAAGATTGGTTGCAGAATATAATGCTCCTATTTGAGCCCCCACCATTAGCAAATCCAGTTGGCAGAAACTCCAAGTTGCACAGAACGAAGCTCTGAGAATCATTGCAGGTTGCCATAAAATGTCTTCAATTGACCATCTTCACCAGGAAAACAAGACTTTGAAGATGAAGGAACATGTGACAATAATATCAAAACAATACCTGATAAATTGTTTTGACCCTAACCATCCTGGACATAAACATCTTCAAGCGGAAGCAGCGCCTAAAAACATGAAACAAGATCTCTTTAACACCTTTCAAGTATCTGTTGAGAACTTAATCGTTGGCGTTCATAATGATAAAAAACTTATAAAAGCAAAATCTGTCGTACACAAACAGACTGTAACCTCAACGATCGCTGCATATGCTCCGAATCCAGTACTGGGTTGTTACCCACCACAGATAGATAGTTCTGAAAAATACCTACCAAGATTCAGCATAATGACATAATTGCAGCTGAGGTCTGGATACTGCAGAGTCTTGAACTCTTATCAACAAAGGATTGAAAGCAACATTCCAGACCTGTGACCACACTGTATGAAGGGCCCCCATGACACCAAACACCTGTTCAGCTGCACAACTAAACCCATGGCGCTTAAACCAGAAGACCTATGGTGACAACCGAAGGAAACCACCATATTCTTAAATTTTCTCAGACCCCAGAAATGATGAAGGAGTTGGGCCAACAACAACAACCCATTGAGCAATATGGCATGTGCAGAATTGTCAAAAAATGCTATTTATGGGGTGAAGTCGTAACTCCTGGACCATGGGAGATATTTTGTTGTTTTTGTGGGTTATTTTTTATTAAAAATTTTTGTGGGTTATTGGTGGCAGGGGTTATGTTTTCTCAAAAAATAATTAAAATCAAAGACTATTTAATATATTATTAAAATTATTAAAAAAATTGAACTTCGCACCTTTAAAAGAACACTTGTTATAAATAAAAAAAGCTTTTAATACTGGATGGATCCAAATAAAAATTGTAATTGCTGTAGCTTAGGTTCTAAGAAAACTAAATACCAAATTTAAAGCAAATCGATTTAATACAAAAAAGCAAACAGCGATATAGAGCAAAATGCACAACACACAAACACCAAACGCCAAAAACCACACATTTTAACACAGTAATGGATGGAAAATCTGGTAAAACCACCAGGTGTATTTTATGTAATATTAATTACTGTAATATAATGCAAGAATAGTGTATGACAAAAATGAAAATTGTGTGGTAAAGTTCCTATTGAGTTATACTAGGGCATAAGTGATAATTTAAAAGTGATAATGATAGTGATAATGATAAGTGATAATGAAAGCTAAGTGATATGTAATAATGATATGTGATAATGATAGTGCTTATGATAAATGATAATCATAAGTTATAATGAGTGATAATTGATAATAATAGTGATAAACGATAAAGATAGTGATAAATATAAGTGATAATGAGCGATAAGAGATAATGAGTGATAAATGACAACGATAAGTAATAAGTGATAATAATGGATGTAATGAGAATCAGAGCTGTGTACTGCCCCCCCGGGTTTAAACAGGGGGGGCAATTCCAAAAAGGGGGGCACAGGGGGCAACTTTTTTGAAATGGGGGGCCAATAAAACGGGGGGGCAAGCAGGGGGAAAGAGAAAAAAAGAGAAAAAAAAGGGAAAAAACGAAAAAAAGAAAGAAAAAAGAAAAAAGGGACAAAAAAGTGAAAAGAAGGTAAAAATAGGTCTGAAATGGCTTAAAATACATTGAAATAGGCTAAAAACTGCAAAAAATTGCGATGATGGGTCATCATAGGTCAAAAATGGCGTCATAATTTTAGGGTACTTTTTCATTTTTTGGCGGGGGGCAATAAAACGGGGGGGGGCAAATCCTCCAATAAAAGGGGGGAGGGGCATTCCCAGACCGTGCACAGGTCTGTAAGTGATAAGTGATAATTATTAGTGATAATGAGTGATAAGTAATGATGATAGTGATTGTAATGATTGATAATTAGTGATAAGTAATAACAATAAGTGATAAGCAATAATGATGGATGATAATGAGATAAGTGATAATCGTAAATGAAAGCAAATGATAAGTGACTATGGGAGTGGTCATCATAAGTGATAATAAGTGTTAAGTGATAATGAGAATAATAATAACGATTAGTGATAAATAATAATGATAGATGATATGGAAATAAGTGATAAGTAGTAGTAATATGTAATAATGATAGTGATAAAGTGATAATGATAATCAATATCATTCATCATTTATCAATTTCACTATCACTTTAACTTATCTCAGTTTCACTTATTATTAACACTTATGACTTGTCTCATCATCACCTTCACTTATAACTATCACTAAAATTATCCCTTATCACTTATCACTCATTATCACTTATGATCGCTCTATCATTTATCACTCTATCATTATTGCTCATCACTATCATTATCAATTATCACTTATTATAATTTTGGGGTTTGTTGTTTCAATTTTTTTTTAAATTCTTTCTTTAGTTATATATGTTTGAAAATATTAATTAATTTTTTATTTTATTTTTTTTAATAATATATTCTTTGAAAAGGTTTCGCTTTAAATTGTGTAGATTTTTTTATTATATTTAAAAAAAGAGTGTGTGTATTAATTATGTATAAAAATTATTATATATGTAAATTATATTTATGAGATGAAAAATTCTATATATATTATTATGTTATCTTTTCTGTCTAAATACGCCGGGAAATCGCCCTTTTTCTGCTCTATTCTAGAATTTTTGGTGTTCCTTTTTTATTATTAAAAAAAATATTTGAAATTTTAATTCTTAAAAAAAAAAAAAAAAATAAATTAATCTTTTATTTATTGGGGGTGCAAATTTTTTCTATAATGGCGCATCCGTGTGCATATTCATTATAATTTTTAATAAAATATATATATATAAAAAATTTTTATATGGGCGGGGGGGTTATTGGCGCCCCATATTCCGGGGGGTCCGTATTTTTTTTTTTTAAAAAATATTTTTTTCATAAAAAAATTTTTGTTTCGCGGTGGAGTGGCCTGGTGGGTTCTGGTTTTTTGTGTGTTGGGGGTGTGGTTTTTTTTTGGTGTTGTGGGGGTGGTTTTTTTTTTTTTTTTTTTTTTTTATTTAAGCAGCTAGGTTTCTTTTTCTTTCTTGCTGTTTTTTTTGTTCGTGTGAGGTTCGTTTTTGGGGGGGGGAATAGAGAGAGGGGGGGGAGGGTTCTGTTTAATTTCCCGTTCTTTGGTGGGGGGGCGGGGGTCGCCGTGGGCTCCCGCGCCACCCATGATTTATCACTTATCGCTTATCATAAGCACTATCATTATCACCTATCACTTAGCACTTCTTATCACTTATCATCGCTATCATTATTACTTATGTCCTAATATGAAATAAAATGATGAAATGAATATTTATTGTACAGGTCTAAACATATTACAATGCACATAGACACTTAAGTACAATTTAAAATACATAATAAGTCAAATAAAACAAAGAAAAAATAAACACTGCATTGAAACATAAAATCATTAGTACAGGTAATCAATTAGGAACAATTTGTAAAGGTTAAAACCTTTTTAATTTTGTTTATAAAGACCTTAATAGAGGGAGAGGTAACAACATCTTTAGCCAAAGAGTTCCAAATTTTTCATACTCTGACTGAAAAAAAGTTTTTTCTAGTGTCGATTTGTGGGTTTTCAATCTTAAGTTTTAATCCATTTGAGCGGGTTTTGCAGTTTTCTAAAATTCTAAAAAAATTACTTCAGTTGATATCCAGTTTGTTATTAAGCTTTAAAACAAAAAATTAAGTCATTTTTTAGTCATTTGGTTTCAAGACTATCAAATTCCAAATTTAGTATACGGTCAGAATACTCCGCTTTTTTAAAACTGCAGCGGGCATAAAGTCACTGAGTAAAACTGCGCTGAACTTGCTAAATGATTAAAATATCTTTTTTGTATTGAGGCGACCAAACAGTTGTGTCATAATCAAGAAGAGGTTTTACAAAAGTTTTAAACGCGTTTAGGAGTATCTTTGGATTTTTGGTCTGAAAACTTGAAAAACGAGTGAATTGCGTGCATGGGCTTTTTTAGCCACTTCTAAACAATGCCAATATGGTTTCAGGTCAGAGCTACTATTTATTCCTAAATCCATGACAAAGCTAACCCTTTCCAATGCCTTATGCCCCAAAAAAAATCATGGTTTTTGTTATTATGACCTAAACTTAGAACGCAGCACTTGCTAAATGCCACACTAAGCTGCCAGGAAGAGGACCATTTATAAAATTTATTTAACGACTCTTGAAACTGACTGGGGCTGTCATCAGAATTTAGAAATTGAGTAAATTTTGGTGTCATCAGCGTGCATCTTTACGTATGTGCCCTGCTTAAGGCATTTCGGCAAGTCATTTATGTATAATAAAAAAAGAAGGGGTCCAAGTATACTGCCTTGAGGGACATCAGAATTTACTTTAATGTAATTTGAGTAAGAATTAGAACTCCAATTAGAACTCCAATCTCCAATTAGAACTCTTTGACGCCTGTCACTTAAATAAATTGAAACCCAACAAAGAAGCTCATATTTAATTCCATACCCTTTAAGTTTTATTAAAATTTTCTCATGTGACACCTTATCAAAGGCTTTTTGATAATCAATATATACATCATCCACTACTTTTCTATCGTGCAAGGCAATGGTCATATCATTTAAAGTACTAAGTATCTGCGTACACGTGGACCTATTTCTTAAAAACTCAAATTGTTCTTTTGATAACAACTTGTTTTTCCTAAAATATTTAATTACAGCGTCACAAATTAAAGATTTCATAAGCTTGCAGGCAACACATGTAAGTGAAATTGGCCTATAATTACTTGTTTCACTAGCAGAACTTTTTTTGTGAAGCGGAATAACAATAGCCATTTTCCACAAATCAGGTATTGTAGAAGTAAATATGCTTATTTCAAAGAATTGTCCTAGCGGTAAAACCATAGATTTGGAGACCTGTTTCCAATAAAAAGCAGGTAAATCGTCAGGAGTTTTGGAAAGTTTTGCAGGTATTTTTTTAAGTTTTTTACGCACTTTTTCTTCTGGAAACATAACCAAGTTTATGCGTATATTTTCATCAACTCTTAGCGGAAACTCAGGCGCTCAACCATCATCAATCGCAAAGATACTTCCAAAAAAATTATTTAGTAGTTTTGCTTTTTCTTCGGATTTTACAGCTAAAGGACCATCAGTTTTTTGTAAAGGTTGTATTTGACTTGAGGACTTCATTTTTGATGTTGCGTAATTGTAAAAGCTGCGAGCGTTTTCAGATTTAACAAGTTTATTCTCATTATTGTCATGAAAATCGTGAACAAATTGCTCGTATAATTTTGCGCATTTATTGTACAACGATTTTCCTAAAGGCGATTTTTTGCCTAACTTATATAGTTTACGTTTTTTTTTCTAAGGCGCTTAATATAATCTGGATATGACAAAAGCTATTTTTTATAGTACTCATAGGAACCTATTTATTAATACAATAATTGTGAACTTCAAGAATTTTTCGTTAAAGATCTTTCATAGAAGCCGAGTTCTTAAAAAAATAATTAAAAGCAAAATTTAAAAGGTAATTGTTTATAGAGAGGTAATCCTCTTTTTTAAAATTCATAGTTTTTTACTTGAGTCCTTATATATATTTGGTTCAAAATTTAATTTAAAAAAAACAGCTAGGTGGTCACTGCTAGATATAAAGGGCTCAGTTACATTCACATTGTAAACAATATTACTGTCATTACAAAGAACAATATCCAGAATATTTCCCGCAACAAAGTGAGTAAGGTCTGACAGGTATTGCACCAGCCCGTTTTCAATTAAACCGTTTAATATTGTCTCATGAATATATGTATTAATAGAATTAGGTTTAATACAATTTAATTTCCAATTTGAGTGTGGTAAGTTTAGATCACCGCACATAACAAAACTATAATTAATACGAACTATATTAATATAACTTAATACGAACTTTACCACACGATTTTCATTTTCGTCATGCACTATTCCTGCATTATATTAGGGTAATTGGTATTACATAAAGTACACCTTGTGGTTAATAGTTATTCTTTGATATGATACTTAGATCAATAAATAACTTGACAAAATGTGCAAATTAACAAACATTACATTTTAATGGTCTTACATGGTATTATTGTAATTGATTTGCATTGCATTAAATCACTGTAAAGTAATGTGATGTTTGTCCATTAGTGAATTTTGACTTTTAAAGAGATATTGAAGCTTACAAATTTCTCATTGTTCCACCGCAAAAATTTTTTGTACAAGTTATAATGTTTGTTAAGTTAAAAATATAAACTAATGGTCAACCAGACGTGGCTATTTTTTTTCAACAAACAAAAATAGGGGGACATGTGGTAACCAATTAAATAAAACCATATTAGTGACAATTTAACAACAGTTGTTAACAATTTTGTGTTAATTTATCAACAATTGTTTACCCAGCATTAATCCTTTTTATTCTGATTGGTTGATATAAGTGGAAATAAATTGTTCCAAGTTGAATAGCTACAACATCACCGGTTTTGTGGGCTCTCTTTCTTTTATTATTTTTCTCTCCAGAAAGAATATACCAGTAAAATGCCAGTAAACTCATTACTTCTGGAAAAACTACTCCTTTAAAAAATAACTGTTTTACTTCCAACCTTTATTATATTGTTGTTTTTAGCTTGATTTTATAGTTTTGCTTAGGCTGCTTAAGAAAACTAGGGTTTCAAATGGTTATGTTTGTTGATGGGTTTTATCATGATAACTTTATAACCAGCAGAAAACATCGTTTTCCTGCAAGCTCCTCACATTATTCACAGTTTTCTTTGTCTGATCATAATGCCAAAAACTAAATTTTCTTGGGAACACAGTAATCGAATGGCCACGCTCCCTTTTTAGCTCCTGCCGTTTTGATTTCCAAGAAAACTTTGCTGTTAAGTTGCGTAGTTGCATAACTATTATAGACCTTTATGAAAATAAAAGTACAAATACAAATATTTTATGCGTAGAAAACGAAAAAAATGAAAAGTTAAAACTTTACTTCCTGTATAGTGTGAGAAAATTTTTGTATTACCTTTGGAACAGACATCAAACCATTTGTTCTTTCTATAGTGACTTGACTTATCAAAGATATTAACAGAATAACACTGTACAATACGATAAATTTCATATCTTTTGGAATCTAAAAATAACGCTTTTAAAGTCTCTGCAAACATTTTTTATTGAGCACGACTAATTAAAGTTCATTCCAAAATATATCTTTGCTCCAATATATAGTACTTACCCTGGTACTTACTCTAATTATACTCAAATGCCATCAGGAAGGACATTACTTAAACACTGAATGTTGTTGAATTAATGGCAGCAGTTCATTTTGAAATCCATTTCCAATTATTTGAAATGGTTAAAATAAAAAAATAAAAATAAAAATATACCAATTTATATCTGAAAACGTCATTTATTGTGCACAAAGATATAAAGAAATCATAAAAAAATTACTTTCTGTCATAATATATGTTGTTTATCTATATTTTTATGTTAATATATTCATATAGAATAAATATTAGAGATTTTGTATAAGATTTTGGTCCATCTTATGTAAATAAAAAATGAACTGACTCAGTTCGTTATGTTTAAATTAAAACGAAATTCTAAACATTCAATGTTTATTTTAGCTGTATTTTTTATGGACTACAGGCCGCGTAATAAAATTAATTTAAAATACAATGGGCATTTCCGTTATTGTTTTTATTTTTTTTTAATAATTATTCTACGCGGCGGCTGTCGCGACCGCTCTGTCGCTTCTACAGTGCCGTTGAGTTTAAATCTCCAAAATAAAGAAGTATATTTTTATTAAAAACATGCTTTAAGAATAGAACAAAAAAAGGCGATTTATCGGCGAATGTATGCTTAGGGAGAAAAGTGTAGACTAGTATGTAGTATAAGAAGTACATCATAGTTATATTATAGGAAATATGTATTTGGTTTGTGCAATGGCTATAGCTGGATAAAAAAATCTACCATAATGAAAATTATTTCTGTATATGGTGAATTGAATTGAATAAGTTTATTCACTCAAATACTTTATCACAAATTTTAAGTAAATAGGTTTAATTAAGAGTTAGAACTATAAATTAATTAAATTATTAGTAGCACATAAATATACACACAAGATAAAAATTTAAGAAAAGATAAATTATATCAAAAAAACATGAATAAAATGGCTCGTTCAAGAAAGACGTTATAAATACTATGAGGGAATAAAGGGAGAAGACACAAGTGAGTCAAAATTAATTAACTGCTAATTCATGTGTCTGTCAAATTTTGTATATTTCTTGAAATCAATTCCTTTAATTTTATGTTTGAAACTTGACAAAGAATTTGCCGATGTAACATTGGAGGGTAGTTCATTCCAATATTTTATTACCCTATGGGAAAAAGAATGCAGCAATGAATCACGAGTAGCACGAGGCTTATATAATTTTAAATTGTGATCTGTGTTACGTTTAAAAGTTGCCCATTTAAAAAAATTATCAAATTTAAGGTGGTTTAATCTTTTGAAAACACATATTTATGTCAAGTTTAATACATCTTTCTTCAAGAGACTCAAGATTTAAGAAGTGTAATCTTTCATTATAAGTTTTACCAGGGGGAAGGCCACACTTAGCAAAAAGGCGTCTAGTAAAATATCGCTGGACTTTCTCAAGAGTGTCAATATCTTTACACAAATAAGGTGACCAGACCTGACTACAATACTCTAAAGTGGGTCTCACAAAGGCTTTGTAGGCGGTTAAAAGCGCAGAAACATTTTGGGTTTGAAAACAATTTAAAGTTAAAGTCTTCCAGGCTGAAATTAAGGGCGTAACCACTCTTCGCCAGGAAGAAATAAACAATAAACCCGTGAGCGAGAAAAATTTTAAAAAAAGTTTTCAGCGTTCATGTAACCAATTATTATTTAGTTGCGTCATGTGTTTTTCTGCACGTGATATTTTCTCAAGCAACGAGTGGTTACTTTACCACTCATCTATTTTCACCCTGATAGAATTTATCTTTAGTATCATGATTAAAATTTTAAACGATTTTT
>JASAMX010005161.1:0-26802 GCA_030248175.1 Microlaimidae sp. YZB2_3 | reverse complement strand
ATTGTTTTCCTTTCGGTTTTTTAGACGATGGTCTGGTTGGAAAAGGAATACCCAGACGTGAATTTGGAAAAAGCCAGAAGCGGGATACCGAAGACGAGCCTCCGATCTTCTCCGAAGAAAAATTAAAAGCATAAAAACGGCCCCGCTGATATTTCGCCAGCAGTTGTCGCCCTTGGTGTATTATAAGTTCTTGGATTAGCAGCGTTATTTTTCCCCTCCGCGCCACGCCAGGCATTAGTTCATGCCTAGTTTTTGTGCGTGATTAGTGCCCAGTTAGCGAGCAAAATAAAATGACCTCCAGGAAGTTGGCATGTTTTTCTGGCATGTTTTTGCATGTTTTTGCAGGTTTTTGCATGTTTTAACAAAGTTATGTTCATTTAAAGATTTATACTTGAATTTAAGGCATAAAGACCTAATATTTATAAAAAAACACAACTATTTTCATTTATTTATGCATGAAACAATTAGGGTAACTGACTTAATTTCGGCCACCTTTTTTATTTTTTTGAATAAGTTTTTTTTGGCTTTTTCAATCAAGTCAAAATTCGGCCTAAAAATCAAACAATAGCTATATTTATTATTCCAGTGCAAAATTTGAATATTTCTGTTACACTTAAAATTCAGTGAAGGTTTAAACCTTTTTTTAAAGTGGCCGAAGTTAAGGCGCGTGCCATTTATTTCGGCCACCTACAAAACTGGCCATAATTATTTTTCTTAAACGAACAATAAAAATTTCTAAAGGTTGCAAATTTACCCCTTAGGTATTGTTCTTGGTACATATAAGTTAATTTTTCCCGTTTGCGAACTTTAATAGTTATTAGCAAGACTTTAAACAATTATGTCAAAACCTTAAAAAACAAGTTTTAATAACCTGTGTTTTTTGTTGAAAATTTTTTTGGTGAAAAAACTATTTCAACATAAAATGGCTTTTGTTACAGCCAACCAACTTTAAAGAAAACATGGTAAAAATTTTATTCCATTCCATTAGGTTTTTTTTTATGTTTAACCCAAAAACAGCAAAAAAACAAAATCCGCCTTAATTTCGGCCACCTTTTAGGTTTTAAAAAAACCAAAAACAAACGCCTAAAACACAAAAAAACGATTAGAAAAACCAAAATTGTCAACTTAAAGAATAAACAAGACGTTACAAAAGTTAAACAGAGGTATAATTCCACACCAACCCTTGCCTATCCTTAATGTTTCATATCTGACTGCATTCCTCCGCCAAGAAAATAACCTGAGTTTTTTTACTGCATTTCAATAATCTTTGAGAAATCCCTATATCGGTTTATTGATAGTCCAAACCTAGCCAATTGGCGGTTGTATTACTCCAGCTCGCACAGATGTTTACTACATAATTCTTATGAATGCATCCTTCCGCCAAAGGAAATAACCTGACATTTTTACTGTGTTTTAATTTAGTTTCACAACTTTTTGAAGCATTGGTACTCTATATCGTGGTAAGTGGTGTGTTAGGTGGGAAAACCCCATTGACATTGATATTTATTATATTTACATATGAATCATTCCTCCGCCAAGATACCTGACTTTTTTAACGTGTTTCTATATTATTTTTGAGAAATTCCTTCCGGGCTATTCATAATTTAATATAACCTAGTAAATTATGTGTTATGTAACCCCACCCGTACAAATTATGGTGCAAATCGTGTTAAACAGGTTCTTTTACGTGAATTTTAAGGTGGCCGAAATTAACGGAATCTTAAAATGCGCATTTAGTTAAACGCATTGCAAAGTGATTTTGAAGAAAATATCAAAACATGAAAATTAACAATTTTGAACCTTAAATAGAAGTTATTTTAAGGTTCTATAATTTCTTTCGTTCTAAATCTGATGCAGTTTAAACACAATCAAAAATCCTTAAATTTACAAAAAATTCACTTTTTTGTATAAAAATGTTGATAATGCAGAATAACTTAAATAAAAAAACTTTTGCAAAAATCACTTTATTCAACACTTCATCCAGTTAGTTGCTTTTGTGCTAGTTCATTTGTGTTTTAAAAATAAGCCAATTATCTAACACTATAAATTGAGTCGCGAAAATTAAAGCGTGGCCGAAATTAAGTAAGTTACCCTACTTTTAAGTTTAATTTGGTTTTAATTATATTATTTACAGCATTTTTTTGCAGGTTTTTGCATGTTTTTAAAGTTTACATGTTTACACTAGAATTTGCCAAAAAAATGCAACAACAAAAATATAAAAGAATCTAACATTTTTAATAATAAATAATTAAAAAATGTTAAAAAATGAAAGTTGGCATGTCTTAGCTCGCCTACTAGACGCTGGATTTGTGACGTTTTTATAAAAATCAATAAAACAAGTGTTAGGCGCCGCCGAACGGGCTTATTTGAAAACTCTTGCCAGATTTTTAATTGAATTCTATGATTAGCGACATAATGTAACTCTCTCTCTCTCTTTATCTGTGTGTGTGTATGTTTGTGTATGTATATGTATGTATGTAGATGTGTGTGTATGTGTTACCTAACTCTTCTCCAACAACTTTTATTGTTTAAGTTTGTCTTGATCTTAATAGTTTTCTTTTATTGACTTATTTGCTCCTAAACATTACAACAGAGTAACTGACTTAAATTCGGCCAACCTTAATTCAGCCACTGGCTGCTGTTTTTGTTATGCGCATAGTTATGAAATGAACTGCATTTGGCTACATCGATGAAATTACAATTTATCTATACACAGTTTCTACTTCATATTCTTTTTTTGCACATGAAAAAAACAACAGCTGGTGGCCGAAATTAAGGCTGGCCGACGATTTAAGTCGTCTTGCTAAAACAAAAATACTACGTCACTGGACTTTCGTTGATCTAATGTGCGTGTGGTTCTATAATAAATGCAATATGCTAATATATTTGCATATATTATATATTATATAGAGATATTATATATATTATTATATATCATATAGAGCTCCAGAGCTCCACAGCCTCTGCTACTGCGGAGCTCCGAAAAGAGTAGCTCCGCTCCAAGCTTAGGCTCTACAAACATCTCTATTATAAACTTATTTTTTCACAAAAATTCAATTTTCAAGTAAAATCAAACACAGAAAACGTTTATAAAGTCTATGTTTTTGTTTTTTTTTGTAAAATAGTTATTCAAGAAAAAGCATAAAAACTAAAATATTTGAGATGTTTTTTAATAGACCCTTACGGTGGCGCTCGACACTAACCATTGGAAGTTTGAGGAAATACACACATATACAAATCGAGCGTCCAAAGTCGGGTGAATAAAACATGCTATAAATGGTTATTGTATATTAAACTAAATACTAGTAAATTAAACTAAACAAAAAAATTATTTATATAATATGTTTCCTGCAAAAATATGCTGCAATATTTGTGTTTTTATTGTTTCATTGCATTTTTATACAAATATTTAAATAAATTCTAAAACTTTGAAAACATGCAAAAACATGCTAGAATTAAGCTGTGAAATAATAGATTTAAAATCGAATTCAAATAAAAATTAATTTATTTTGTGTTTAAATGGGTTATTATATTTGCATTTAAGTGTTTTATATGACTAAAATTCAATTGTTAACCTATAAACGTGTAAAACTTTTATAACATGCAAAAAACATGCCAGAAACAAGCTCAAGTGTTAACTTGCGCTAATAAAATTGTTAAAGCTGTACGGTAGCAATTTCCAGATTTTATTCACGGATACAGTGTATTAGGTAAGATATTTCATATTGCAAAAATTTGCATATTGCTACTGTACAGCTTGAACCATTTCAATTTGCTCGTTCACTGGGCACTAATCACGCAGAAAAAACTATATATGATCTAAGTAACTACCCAGGTCGTACGTAGAGTTTACCACGGTAAAGTTTACGTACGACATTGGTCATACAAAAATATCACCATCATGAAACGAAGGTTTTACCTTTGTCGTATGAAGGTTTCGCGGTTGTAACGGGGAAAAGGACATCATAAGACCCGGTTTAAAGACAATATAACATAAAATAGGCAGACAGATTTCTTAAAATTGTTTGGTAATTTCCATAAATAATCTAAATTGGTTTAACTATACAAACAATGAGCTTGATGGGAGAATTACTAAACATCAATAATTAGTTCCCTTAAAAATTTCTAAGCAGACACAATAATTATCTTTTACGTAAAATGGTTTATTTAAAAAAACAATTGTGCGTACAAAAATTAATATATGACGTGTTGGATATGCGCCGCCAAATCTGCCGCCAAACTGCCGTCAAATAGCCGCCAAACCGCCGCTATTTAAAAACTAAGGTTTTAACTCAGTTATATGTAATTAAATAATGTTAATCTCATATTTACATCTTTAAACAATTTTTTATTGTACAAAAGACTGTTAATCGTTTTTTATTCTACAAAAAAATTCAAAAGAAAACCGAGTTGTTTTTCTTCACGGAGATCTCCTTTTTAGAAAGTAGCTGAGCAGACTATAGCCTATTGCGCCGTGGGGCATTTTGCTCCGGCAGCATAGCTATCAATATAAATGCAGTTACCAATTTTCAGCGCACGCCGCGCGAACTTTTTAGCGCGCAATATAGTCTAACTCGGGTTTACTCAACTTTTTTTTACTCGACTTTTTTTAAGGTTAAACCTTTTGAGTTCCTAAGCCTAAGTAAAGCCTTAAAAACAACCTAAACTTTAACAAATAGCTGCGCGAAGAAAGTTTAGGTTACTTTTTAGGCTTCATTTAGGCTTAGTAACGCGTAAACTTAACCTTAAAAAAATCAAGTAAAAAAAAAGTCGAATAAAACCAAGTTTATGTTTATAACACATTTTTATAAATTTTAAAATTAGGAAAATAAACTATGAATTAGTTAAAACCGTCTTATTATAAAAATTTTTTTACTTTAACGCCTTAGTTCCTAAATGGTGGCAGTTTGGCGGCGGATGGGCGGCAGTTTGGCGGCAGATTTGGCGGCGCACATCCAACATGTAATATATGCAAAAAACTTAATAATAATACGCATTATTTCTAGATGATGCAATAAAAACGGTCAGCTTTAACCGCTTGTTCGTGCTTTTGTTTTCACGTTAAATTTTTGCTGTTATTTTAAAATATTTTGTTGTGATTTCAATAAGACACGTTTTAAAATAAAGCTTTTTGACACCGAACAAACCTGAATTTGTTAGAAAAACAAAATCGAAAACAAATAGTCAAACATTAAAAATAAATGCATAGGTAATCGACATACCTAGATAGTATAAAAAGTATTTGATCAGGATTGTCACGATGAAATGTAAATTCGCCGTAAGATATTTTAATATTTTTTACTTAATATTGTAGAAAACTAAAGTTTTGATAAAAAAATTTGAAAATTGGCAAAAATTACACCGCGATAGTTTTTAACCATTTTTTAATTCTAAAATTTATCGATTTATCACTCTTTTTCATCAAATTTAAATATTATTTTGTGTTAACCACTATTGCGTAAAATTTGTGCTGCATACGGGTTATGTTTTAATTTTTATGAAGATCAGCCAAACAAACATAACAAATTTATGTTTGATTTGTAAATAGCAGAGGTTAAGTGGATAATAAACTGCAGAATCCCCCATCTAGTGTTAGTTTTTTTGTTGAAAATTTTCACAATTCACATATAAGTCCGAAAACCAAAGATGTTGCAGACTTTGAAATCTAAATATTGACCGATTTTCAATATGCTCTGGAGATCCAAATCATGTTTTGGCAATGTTTACGTAATTTCTACACTTTTTTAAAAGAATTTCTTTCGTGTGCATATTGAATTTGGAGTAGGAGTTCAAAAAATATAATAACATGTTTTAATGAATTTACAAAGAAATCTTACTTTACATGCAAATACCAAATCGAGCACTTGTACATAGCAGTTTACACAACTACAAAGCACAAACATAATATAAGCTAATTCTGAAGCAATCAGTAGCAGAAAACTTACTTTAAGCACTTACTTAGTCATGAACAAGTGATTTAAATATGGCAGAGTTGGCATGGTTGTTAGATGATCAAACTTTCTATTGTCATTCCTGCTAAATGAAGAAAATCAACTACATACTTTAACCTGTAAGGACAATGTGCCTTATTTGAAAAGTCTGGTTTTACTTACCTCTACCCGCTTTCATTGTAAACTTTGCTACCTCTTACATACCTTACACCTGCCTCCCACTCCCACCTACCTTCATTTTAAATTTATCTCGATCCGGCTGCCTCCTCCTAATTATGTACTTCCTGACATTTATATGCTTTAAAATAAGAAGCAGTGATATTTGCCTTTTATTTTCTTCTAAGGCAGTTTTTTCTGCCTCCGTCATGCTTCCTACTACCTGCTTCAATATATTTATGCTATTTTGTGTCTGCCTTCACTCTACGTGCTGCCTGCCCTTCAGGCAAATTTTGTTGCCTCTTACCAAACGTCGTTCTTGCCGGATTATATTATTATTTGTATTAGTTCCATATTCCAAATCAACGGATATAAAAACATTTACCCAATGCACTTTATTTTAAATGTTTTTTATATATTTCACCTTAGGTTCAATAATTATATGACTAATTATTTACAAATAATACAATACAAGCAACAACATAATGATATTAGTAAAACGCACAAAGATAATATGCTTAGCACTTACGGCAAAAAATATCGTCACAAACTAAAAACTTTTTGATAAAAAAAATCCTTGCATCTCATTCAGTCAGAATGCGTTAGACTGTGAGAATGTGTTCGCAACTGTTTGACTTCCATTGCTGTTTTCTGTTTTCGACCAAGCGGGTCTTCGTTTAAACTGTGTCAGGATTGTCTGGTACGCTCCTCGCCTTGCAAATACATTCTTCCCACTACCGGAGAAGATCAGCCACTGCTACGGGGTTCGCCCAGGTTTGACCTCTCAAAATTTTTTTTGTTTTGAAAACTGCACAAGAAACTGCTGAACGTGCATCATACTAAACCTCTAATCATCTGCACGTAACCCATGCTTATGCAAGCTACAACACCAATAGTGTATAAATCATCAATGGGGTGAGAGCGGGGGCGGGGTATCCGCCCCTCCCCAACGATCAATTTCATACTTGGATACTTGGAGGGAGAGGGTGGTCCTCTTTTATGGCAGAGGTCCCCTTTATGGCTGGCGAAGCAAGTAAATTTGGTAAGGGTTCTAATATTACGTTAACAATTTAGTGCATTCTAAATGCATAAAATTAAATTTTAAAAATAAAGGCATGAAAAAAATTAATTTCCCCTTTTCGCGATGAAGTAAAATTTTGTTAGGTATTTTTGTTTATTTTTATTTACCCGGGCTGTTCCGCAAAAGTTAGGAACACTCCTCAGAGAGCGGCGCCGCATATATTTTCAGATAACCTAGCCAATCATTAATTTAATTTACTCTAACAAACAAAGTGTATGGAAATTAATTTATAAAAACAAATTTAAAGCAGTTTTTAGTAGATATTTTTTAAAAAAATTGCTTTCGGTGGTTTGGGGGCATGAACATCCAGAAGACCCTCACCGACGCTTCGTGTCCGCTTTGTGGTACGTACGTGTAGCGACATTATGAAAACAAAAAAGGGAAACAGTGTATACAATATTAACTGAAAGCGAGGTTTAAGCAGTTATCTGAGCAATTTCTGTTTCCTGAGAAAAAAAATTTGATACATCGATACACTAGCGTTGTAAAAATTACTTTTACTTTTACTTAAACTAATAAAAGTAATGGATTTTGGATTACTTTTACTTTTACTCGACTTTTGAAATTTCAATTACTTTTACTTTTACTCTTACTCGACTTTTGAAATTCAAAAGTCGAGTAAAAGTAAAAGTAAATTGCAAAATCCATTCTTTTTATTAGTTTTAAGTAAAAATCTGAAGCGAATTTTTTACAACGCTAGTGTATCGATGTATCAATTTTTTTTCTCAGGAAACAGAAATTGCTCAAATAACTGCTTAAAATTCTCACTTTAAGTTGATATTGTATCACTGTTTCCCTTTGTTTTCATAATGTCGCTACACGTTAACGTACCACAAACAAAACACGAAGCGTCGGTCGAGGTCTTCTGAATGTTCATGCCCAAACCACCGAAAGCGATTTTTAAAAATATCTACTAAAAACTGCTTTAAATTTGTTTTTTATAAATTCATTTCCATACACTTTGTTTGTTAGAGTAAATTAATTAATGATTGGCTAGGTTATCTGGAAATATGCGGCGCACCTCCTAACTTTTTGCGGAACAGCCGGGTAAATAAAAATAAACAAAAATACCTAACAAAATTTTACTTCCGGTGTTAAAAGGGGAAATTAATTTTTTCGCCTGTTATTTTTTTAAAATTTAATTTTATGCATTTTAGATAGCTAAATTGTTAACGTAATATTAAACACTTCAAAGTTACTTGCTTTTTCCGCCCCACCGTAAAGGGGACCTCTGCCAGAGGAGAACCACCTTCTCCCTCCAAGTATCCAAGTATGAAATTGATCGTTGGGGAGGGGCGGATACCCCGCCGCTCTAGCCATTGATGATTTTATCACTATTGGTGTTGTAGCTCGTAAGGCATGGGGTACATATGATTAGAGGTTTAGTATGATGCACGTTCAGCGGTTTTCTTGTGCAGTTTTCGAGAAACAAAAAAAAAATTTTGAGAGGTTGAACCTGGGCGAACCCCGTAGCGGTGGCTGAGGGGAACTCGTAGTGGGAGAAGAAATGTGTTTCAAGGCAACCGTACCGGAGCCGGAAAGTCCTGACACAGTTTAAACGAAGAGCCGCTTGGTGCGCAGAAAAGAAAAGCAGCAAATGGGAAGTCAAACATTTGCGAACCACCGCTCTCACAGTCTGACGCATTCTGACTGAGAGAGATGCAAGGATTTTTTTTATGAAAAAGTTTTTCAGTTTGTGACGATATTTTTTGCCGTAATATTTAAGCGTATTATACTTTGTGCGTTTTACTGATATCATTATGTTGTTGCTTGTATTGTTTTATTTGTAAATAATTCATCGTATAATTATGAACCTAAGGTGAAATATATAAAAAAACATTAAAAATGCAAAGTCAATTAGGTAAATGTTTTTATATCCGTTGAAGCAATACGTTATATGTAACGCGTTCAGTTACGTACCTGTAAGTCCTACGAAGGTCACATGTACCAAATGGTGACGTGGAAATCGTTGCTACAAAGGTCACATGTACCAAATGGTGATGTGGAAATCGTTGCTACAAAGGTCACATGTACCAAATGGTGACGTGGAAATCGTTCTCAAAGGTCACATGTACCACATGGTGACGTGGAAAACATTGCTACAAAGGTCACATGTACCAAATGGTGACGTGGAAATCGTTGCTACAAAGGTCACATGTACCAAATGGTGATGTGGAAATCATTATTCAAAGGTCACATGTACCAAATGGTGACGTGGAAATCGTTGCTACAAAGGTCACATGTACCAAATGGTGACGTGGAAATTCTTGCTCATTTTTTTGCTTCTCAAAAATGCCCTGTTTTTAAAAATACGATTAAACAATAAATCTTATACAGTATAGCTTGTCGCAGTCGGGACCTGAACTTTGAACTTTCTGTACATGACAAGAACGTTCTCTCACTGCGCCAACTATATAAAGATTGTAAACGAGATTTAAAAATCTTGCTTGTTAATAATTTTTCAGTTTTTTAGATCAGCGAAGTTGTGGTCCCTTTTGCTTTCTGATGCCCTCGCTGATCGTTTGCCCAAAAACGTCACGTCCAATTCATTATTTCCAGGTAAAGTAAAATATAGGTGTCCTCATTAGGGCACCGAATTAAACTGTATTCTTATTGGGGCGCTCCCTATTAAAGCGCCATTAACTTTTTGTCGACTGATGCACACGCTGGTTGTTTTCCGGAAACTATTTAATGCTGAGATAAAGCAAAAGGCTAGAACATTAGAAAAAAAGGCCTGCCCTGATTAGGGCCTTAAGTGGCGTGGCCTTAATAGGGCCTTAATTAGAACGCTTCTTTATGAGGGTGCGTTTTAAACAGCCATGAGCGACATGCCTTAAATGCAACCACTTTGTCGGAAACAATTAGAAGGCAATAATTAGAACATGTCAGTGCGCTGCCTCGCTCAGCACGTGCACCAGTTAGGGCACTGTGGTTGAATTATATCTGGCTGACCTCGTAAGTTCAAATGGAAGATATGAACGAAGCAATTAAACTTGTGCGATTATGACGTGTTTGTTATTAAAAAAACTAATTGGAACTTATAATTTTTAATTTCCGCGTTTTTACAAATTAGTAGTGATGGGCGGAACTGCAGAACTCCCGGAAGACCGGAACCGAATTAAGATTTTTCAAAAATCCGGAACAGGAACCGAAACTAGAATTCCAAAATTTCCCCAGAACATCCGGAACCCAGAACCGGAACTGCCTATAAAACTGCAAACCCCTTGGAACACCGGAACCGGAACCAGAACCGGAATTGAGATTTTCCAAAACTCCGGAACAAGAACCTGAAAATCAATTCCAAATGTTGCCTAAAACATCTGGAACCCGAAACCAGAACTGCCCATCACTAAAATTAGTCTCAAATTGAGCAATTTAATTAATAATTGTCAAACTATGGTATTTAGTCTTTAATACTAAACCTAAAAATTTTAAATGGATATTTTAGTACAGGGGCCGAGGCTCAAACCACCAACTTGGCCCGGTCCTCAAACTTTGTAAAAATAAAAAAATATAAAATAAACTAAAACAAAAAAAACAAAGTTCTAGTCTGTTTTCCTTTGGTGCTGGGATGGAACTTGAATACGCAAAATATAGTAACTTGGTTCCAAACTGAATTGGTTCCAAACCGAATTATGGAAATTATTTCATTTCATTCAGGCTAATTTTGTTTGCGAAAAGTCATGTACAAATAAATCAACCTTGGTAAAAATTAGTTGTTTGTAAATTTGAATTTTTGCAACAAGCCTGGAAAAAAACACATGTTTGAGTTGTTTCTAAATTTTTACGAAAAGCACTGTTTTTTATAAAGCCTTTTTCTCATATTTCCCAGTTGTGTCGATTTGACCCAGTGGTTAGAGTCCAGGACTTGCATGCAAAAGCATGCAAAAGTCTAAGTTTCACTTCCCGCCGAAGGCAATGTTTTTCAATATTTCCTGAACAGTTTGTGAAATTTACAAGCAAGTTTCTTATCCCATTAGAAAGTCACGTTTTTGTAAAATATGCAAGTAATTTACTGAAAAAAGTGCAAACCTTAAGAGAGTATCCAAAGTACCTTTGCTTCAGGTGCTCTAATATTTCGTTTCAGCATTAGGTGTCCGGCTAGAAATTCTAGACACAAGAGTTAGCTTTTAAAAAGTCTTTCCTTTCGCTTTGAACTCTTTTATTTATTAAAAAAAGCTAATTTATTTCGTATAACGCAGAATACACATAACCAAAGTTACTTCCGACTAACTGTATTACCAAATATTACATATAACAAGACTAAAAAACATTAATATTATTGTATAGCGTGTCTCAGCTGGAACTAGATCCAGGGACTATGTATGCTGGGACCTGGACATTTCACTCCCTACAATTCGCTCTCGGGACAATTCACTCCCCGGTCAATTCGTTCTCTGGACAATTCGCTCCCCGCCCAATTCGCTCCCGGCAATTTTTACAAACGCAATTTTAATTAAACCTGCTTTATTGGGGAGAATTCGCTCTTTTCGACAATTCGCTCCAAGCACAGTTCGCTCCCTAGACGTATCGCTATCTTTACAATTCAATCGTCCCTAGAAAAAATGAACTCTTGAAAAAATCTTCGATGGCCCGATTTATTCTCGTTGTTTCTTATAAACGTAATTTTCAAAAAGCATACTTTGTTTGGGATAGTTCAATTAAATAAATTTTTTAATCGCTTTTTGTAACACTTCTTTCGCTAGATACAATGCAATGACGTTTTTTTTGTAAAAAAAGGTGGCTGTCAGACATATTTCCTGCAAAACAGTTCGCTTCCAGTTCCAGGATATCTCGCGAACACAATTTTTATTAAACAGTTCTTTTTTTTGTTGAACAGTTCCTCCATTTCTTTTAAATTAAACATTAATTTTTTAGAGTAAGTAAATTAAATTAAAGTAAGTAAGTAAGTAAGTATTAAAGTAAATTAAACATTAATTTTTTTAGATTAATTTTTTAGGGAAGGAGACACATATTTGATATCAAATGAAAACAAAGCGAAAAACATTCCAATAAAGTTGCTAAAAATTAATTTTGGTATATGCCCACACATTTCCTATAACAACAGGTAATTTAAAATTCATAGAAGGTAATATAAAGAAGCAAAAGAATTTTTTATAAGTAGTTTGCTTTTTTTAGAAAATTTTGGTGTATAAATGTTAACATGAGAATTAAAACGAACAACACAAAACAAATGCACAATCGCTAGTAAACAATATATATATATATATATATATGCAGCACCATTTATTTATTATTTTTGGAATTGAAAATGAAAAATTAAAATTAAATTTAGAATTTAAACCAAATTTGAAACCGGAAATTCATTACAGTAAAGCAAATTGTCCCCAAGAAAAGTAAGCTTTATAGAAATTATGCTTATAAAAAACCTATCGAACTAGGAATGAAGAGCAAAGAAATACAAACGCGAAAAAATGAGTTGTGCAGGAAGCGAACTGTCCATAGGGAGCGAATTGTCGAGGGAGTGAATTTTCCTGGGAGCGAATTGTCCACAATGAAAACTGTTTTTGTAAAAATTGCTTCCATAAAGAATCCCGGGAGCAAACTGTCCAGGGAGCGAATTGTCCCGGGAGCGAATTGTCTCGGAAGCGAATTGTCTCGGGAGCGAATTGTCTTGCGAGCGAATTTTCTTGGGAGCGAATTGTCTTGGGGGCGAATTGTCTCGCGAGCAAATTTTCTTGGGAGCAAATTGTTTTGGGAGCGAATTGTCTCGGGAGCGAATCGTCTCAGGAGCGAATTGTCCACAATGAACTGTTTTGTAAAAATTGTGTCATAAAGAATCCCGGGAGCGAATTGTATCGGTAGCGAATTGTGTTGGGAGCGAATGGTTTTGGGACTCGGGAGCGAATTGTCCCCAATTCATGTATGCTAGACTTACGTTCTGTCACTGCGCCAATACCTCGAAAATAAATAGCCTTGTGAAGAATAAGTAAAACTTGGTGCAATTGAGGCTCAATATAGTTTTATATTGGCCCTATAGTCATAGACACACTACGGTGGAACTTTAAGAATTTTAAGTGTTCCACAAGACAGACTGCTTGGTTTAAAAAATTTAGTAACCACGGTAATGCTTGCGCATCTTTTCAGTATTCAAATTGTTTTTCGGGTCAACAAATCCGCATTTTAAAAAAACTATTTCACATCCACCTCTTTTAGTCCCCCTTTTAGTTTTATTCAAAAAATTATTAAAAGGCAAAGAAGAACCTGAACATTAACATCAAATCATCTATTTGCGAATTTTAGTGCTGATATAGGGTGGTAGGCGGTAATATGGAATATCCATGGCCGGCCCGCTTCAGCTTTAAAAAAAAAAAAAAAAAAAAAAACTCTTAGTTAAATCGATTAAAGTTTAGGTTATTTTCAAACTCAACTGACTCGCTGGACAGGATTTCCGGTTGAAACCGTGGTAACTCCATATTATGTAATAACTTCTAGCAAGGTTAGTTTTATTTTTTTATTAAAACCAAACTAAAATCGTAATTGAATATTTTTTGGTTTGCTATTAATTTTTTTAAAATATTTGTAATTTATAGCAAGCAAGGTTAAATATTTTAATTCAAAATAGAGCTTGAGCGAATTACATAGGCGCTATTTAATAAAAATTTAAATTTTTATGCATTGAAAACTCCATAAAAATTATTCGACAAACTTTTGAAAAAAAACGAAAAATCATTTACCCCCATGAAATCCTTCATTCCATTGTAAATATTTAAAAAGAATCTAAATTTTTGAACAATTATGAAAAAGCGCAGAAAACACTATATACGCAGAAATTTTTTTTATGTTAAGGCTGGAAATGTGACGGTATAAGGATATGGATTCTGCGCTTCTGATTAGTAGTGAAGACATAGGATAAGAACAGAAAAGATTTACTATATAAAGGTGACTACGCTAGACAGCTTAATTTGCTAGTCTTCTTGTTTCGGATTTCCTTTTTTATATTTCTTTTTTCTCTTTCTTATTTGCTGATACGAATCTCGAGACTTGGCTGATTTTGTAATTATGTTATATGTCCCGCGATCTTTTGGCTCTTTCTTCCGTCCTAGCTGAGATTCCTGTGCTCTGAGATTCTCGGTCTCATGTGGCGACGTTTGGCCGCTAGTGGAGTTGACTGGCATTGAATTTTGTGCAATTAGATTTGGATCAGGTTCTGTCTTTTGGTTTGTGCGTGTTTGCTTTGTTCTTGTGGTTTTGGTTTGGTTTTTTGGTCTCTGGTGAGGATTGTTTTGGCTGTGTTTGTTTTTTGTTTTTTTTGCTTCTGAGATTTTTCTGTGTTTTGTTGTTGAGTTTTTTTTTTGTGGATTCTGTTTTGTTTTTTCTGCGTGTTTTGCGGTGGTTTTTTTGTGTTGTTTTCTTTTTCTGTTTTCTTTTCCCTCTCTTTCTTTTTTGTGTTCTGTTTTGTGATTCGCGTTTTGTTCGTTGCTCTTTTTCGTGATTTTTTTTTTTCTGCGTTTTTTTTTTTTTTGTATTTTCGCGTTTATTTGGACCTACCTAGCATTACAAAATTTTGGGTCCGCGGTCTCGCCGTTAAATCAGAATTCGTTATTAAACTAATAATTTTACCTAATTTTTTCAGAAACCGGAGATTAAACAACAATATTGAAACAATTTTAAGTATTTTCGTTAACTTCTGACCATTATTTGAGCGATTTTAAGCGTAACTAAGGTTTTTCATATGTAAATTTATTTGGTTAACCAAAAAAAACATTTTGTAATGCTTTAATTAAATACAAAAAAGCACGCTAACATTTCTTAAATAGATGTTGTATGATTTGTAGTATTTTTAATTTCAAAAATAATACAAAAAAATTAATTTAATTTGAGAGAAACTTTGTTTCGTGGTGGGACCACGGACCCAATTTTTGTTATGCTAGGTAGATCCTTAGATTTTTAAAAAAAAATACTTAAACGGATATTTAAGCTTTAAAATTAAGACACCGATTTGAAATTAGTCAATTAACAATTTTCGTCACCTTAGTCCAACAGTCTCGTTTTTATTTGATATTTTAAGTTAAAGCGAAAAAGTAACATACTTACATGACAATAGAACACCAAAGAATTATCACAAACATAAAAAAATCGAATATTTACAATACATTGTGAACGTAGACTGAATAGTGGAGATAAGCAGAAACATAAACTTATATGCTAGAACAACTAGACACAAGAAATCTGTAAACACAAACAGAAAAACTATCATAAAACAGTAGAAAAAGCTATTTAGAGACATAATACAATTTATAAAAACAAAAAATATATATATTAAACAAAATAAAATAGCTAGTGGAACACATTTTTTTTATTTCAAAAGAGAAAAAATTTGTTGTTTTATATGTGTACTGTTTATTTTAAAAAAATTGAAAAATTTGTATTTGCAAAAATTTTTATTAGAAGCTTAGGAGCTTTCAACAAAAAATCTTTAATGATTTTGAAAAAAACAACATCACGTGGAAGACTGTTCCACAACGAAATAATGCGATTTGTAAAGAAAAATTTTGATATATCTAATCGAAAATGACATCCTTTTAGTTTAAGGCCATTGAATCGAGTTTTAAAATTTTGATCAATTTGTAAAAACTTAACAGCTGGTAATTTAGTAAGGTTATTAATTAATTTATAGCAAAAGACAAGATCGTTGCGCGTTCTGCGTGTTTTAAGTTTATAAAGTCCTAAATTTTTTAGCCTATCGGTATAACAAGCATAAGGAAAGTTGCATCTAGAATACAATCGCCGGGTAAAAGTTCGTTGAACTTTGACTATGCATTCCTTATCTTTTAAATAATTTGGATTCCAAACATAAGTTTCTAATTCCAGCAAAGGGCGCACAAAGCTCGTATAGGCTTTTGTCAAAATATTTGGATCTTTGGTACGAAAAGCTCTAAATAAAATAGTAATTCTATTTTTAGCTTTAGCAGAAATAGAAACACAGTGGCTTGAGATTTTTAAATTTGATGACATTAAAATACCTAAATCACGAATGAGATTTTTGCTTTCAATTTTGTTATAATTTAAATAATAGACGTGTTGTGGATTTTTGGAACCGAGATGAAGAACATTACATTTCTTTATAGCAATGTTTAATTGCCAACTGTGAGTCCATGAACAAAGATTATCAAGATTTTTTTGAAAATTATTTTGAGATTGAATTTTGTCAAGAATAGAATAGAATTTAGCGTCATCTGCGAAGAGTTAGAGAAGCATTACAGAAGCGTTAGAGTCGAGGCAGTCTGTCAAATCATTGATATAAAGGAGAAAAAGCAGTGGCCCCAGAACGCCCTGGGGTACATGAATATAGTCAAAAGATACATAATTATTAATATTATTGACTGAGTAATTGTTTAGAATTAGTTTTTGCCTTTTTTTGTTAAAAAACTAGTAATCCAACTGAATAGCTCCTAGTCAGTACCGTATGCTTTTAATTTTACTAATAATTTGGTGTGACTAACTGAGTCAAACGCCTTAGAAAAATCTATATACGTTACGTCTACAGCTTTTTTTATTTTCTGTGGCTTTAAGCCAGTCAAAGAGTTTAGAGAAAAGCTGCATGCCTACAGTTTTTTGTTTTAAAAACCCAAACTGTTTAGAGTGTAGCAATTTTTTCTTTCTTAAATAAATAAGCGATTCTTCTACAATGATACTCTCCATTAGTTTACATGGTATACACGTAAGGAATATGGGTCGGTAATTTTCTCGTAGACTGGTTGCCCCTTTTTTTAAAAATTGAAAACACAAAAGCATGTTTCCAAACCGAGGGAACAGTTCCAGAAAGCATAGATAATTCAAAAGTTCTAGCCAGAGGACTCGCTACACAACTAGCAATAATTTTTTAATATATAGGATCCAAAGCGTCAGGAGTGTTGGATGTTTTATTTGGCAGTTTTTTTAGTTTATTTTCCACCGTTTTTACAGGAAAACAAATAGAAAATATTCCTTCATTATCAGCCACTCTTTTTGGAAATACTGGTTTATAATGATTTTCCTGGGTAAAAACGCTTGCAAAATATTCATTAAAAGTTCATTTATTGAGATTTTCAGTTACTAACGATCCATCATCGTTTTGAATAGCATCAATATCGTTTGTTTTTGACCCAAGTTTTTTGTTAGCGAAAGTTTTTTGTTAGCGAAACGAAAAAAATTGAAGGATCACCACTATTAATGGCTTCTTGTTCAAGGTTATTATGAAAAACTTTTAGGGCAGTGGAATATTTTTTATCGCAATCTATCCTGTTTTTTTTTGAACCAGTGATTTTTTTTTGGATTCTCTATGACAAATTTTTTTTTTGCCTTTTTAGAGCAAGAATATAGCGTGAATATCGAAAACTTAAAAGAGCACTGTCACAAATCAAATTCCTATATCGCCCAAAAGATATTACTCCTTTAATACTAAACTGATCGAGCTGAAATTTAAAACTGCCGTAGCTTTGTAATGGAGCACTTTAAATACCAAATTTACATCAGATAGGTTCGGTATTAAAGGAACAGTCGGGTTCGGGCGTTACAGGAATTTGATTTGTGACAGTGCTCCTTTAAGGTTTACTGCGTTTTAAAGGAACATATTTTTCTATTAATTTTTTGTTAATTAAACGAAATTTGTCATATAATTCGGTAATATTACTGGAAGAAATGATTATATTTGCCCAGTCTATGTTACGCATCTCATTACATATTCCTTCAAAATCAACTGATTTGTAGTGTTTGTACATGCGCGCATAAGATTTTTTGCAGTTCACTTTAAAAGAAAGCGAAAAATCAACACTTGCGTGGTCACAGGCGGCTGAAAAGGGCTCTTTTTGAAACAACTCGAAAATAAACGTTTTTTTTTGGTTACACATAACCAAATCAAGAATGTTTCCGATTTGATGAGTGCCAAAATTTATAAACTGATAAAGATCATTGTCGAAAACAGATTCAAGAAACATATTATGCGAGAAATCACTACTTTAAACTCCGGTATTTTCCAGTCAATTGACGGAAAATATAGTCCCCTGTGAACACGCAGGCATTTTTACTAGAACACAAAATGAAATTTAACTCAGCCAACAGGTTCACATAATTTATTTCACTATTTTTACAAGAAAAATTTGGAGGGCGGTATTGGCAGACAATTCTTTTTTTTTCTGATTTAAACCTAAGATATCAACAGCGATACTCTCTAGAGTTTGAAGTTTTGGAGGTATTAAAAACTCAATTGCTTTAATATGCTTTTTAACTAAGATAATTACTCCTCCGCCAATTCTGCCTTTCCTATCTTTCCGAAAAATTCTAGGTGTTAATTGCGAAATAGAGTCAAGCCAAATTTCGCAAATGCATACAATATCGTATTTTTGTTCACAAAGTAGCGCAAAAAGATTGTCAAAATTATTTTTTAAACTTCTTAAGTTAAAAAATTTGCATAATAGCCCTTTGCAACCGTTGTCCTATGCGTAACTTTAAGTTGAGACTCTTGGCGGTCCAGATAGGTTTATTTCCGGCTTGTGGGAGGGGGGCACTACTTCCCAGTCGTCAAAAGATAAACCTTGTCGCTCTACGAATAATAAAAATCCGTGTTGTTGTTTCAGTTAAAGCGTCACGACTTTTGTACAGGTTTTGTATAACGCCACGCTCTCTAAAAGTGTAACTTGGACGCAAATACACACTAGAAAATCGAACATTTGTCTTAAGCACTTTGAACTTGTTGAGAACAAGTAAAGCTTCTGATGATCTGTCAAATCATGATTTGAGGAGATGAGGATGCCCTGTCGATTCTTTTCCAAGGCGAAAGACATCTTGAAGGACCGGTGGTTGGTCACCGGAACCTTCAAAACAGGCCATAACGAGGTGGGAGGCCTGCTGACTGTCCGGAATGATAGACAACTCAGCTGGGTCCTTCACGACGACAAACTTTTTGCTTCTTTCCCAATCCAGCTCTTCTTGGATGATAGGCCTGATGATATCTTTCAAGCCTTCGGATGATGTGAAAGAGCCAGAAACGCGCTTGGTGTGGCACTGACGACGACGACTGCAAACTGGAATGAGACCTCCTCGCCCTCTGAGACTGACTGGCCCTCGCTGTCACTGCTAAGATCGGATTCCACCTTAAGAACCGCATCCCACGTTTTTAGATCAGCAATATCTGCTTTGAGCTGGACGATTTCTTTCTTCAACGGAATCGAGGCTCTCCACACAATAACGACAAGAAATTGGGTAAGGCAAATTGGCCAAAACCTCTTCAGCAAGACCCGTACAAGCGACATGAAACGGGTTTTTACATTTTGCTTAAGTGTAAGGCAGGTAATAAGGTAATAAGTCAAAACCTTTAGTTTTAAATTGTTTTTCTGAAATAAAAAACAATCAGGTATAGTGCTTGGTAATTTCTGCCTGGTATTTTTTATCTTTTTTTCTGCTTAGAAAGTTTTGTCTGATATTTTTTGCTGGTATTTAAAACAATCCACCACTCAATTATTTCACCCATTTGAAATTAGAGTGAGTTAAAAAACTGTTAATTTTAAAACAGAACTCAGAAGAAATAAAAAACGAAGCGTAAACGATATTATGGCACTATTTAAGTACTCACACCTTAAAATTAAATTTGTAATTATTTTATCATGATAAACTTATAAATTCCTAAAAATTATCATGTTAAAACTGAAACAACCTCAAAAGCTGGTTCACAACGGCAGCGGAGTGGCAGCTGACTATTGACGCACTGCACACACCGTTCACACCGCAGCAATAATGACGGTATAATGATGTAAACGCGCGCGGAACGCGTCACTTGTCACTTGCTACTCTGGTGTGAACCAGCCCTAACAATTGACTATAAACCTTGATTTTTCTGTACAAACTAAAGTTACAATGTTTCACAAATTGTTTTTTTTTAATATTTAGCTCAACGGTCTAAGTGGACTTTATATTGATCACCTTCAAAAAATCACTACCAAAGGCTTCTTGGCAACGTTGGAAAATCGAAATTTACTTTGGAATTTTGGTTACCAGATATTGGAACATTTAAACTTCCTGTGATATTTTTGTGCAATATTTTTTATAAATTTATCATAGTGATCGTTTAATTAGGATCGGTTCAAAAAAGTTAAAATTTTAGTTCACATTAGTTCAATCAACTAATTTATTTATATTTTTTGGTTTTCTGTGAAGAATTACGATGAAAATTCGAGTCGAGAAAAGTCTTGAAAAAGATTTATAATAGTAGTAAACGAAGGCGAAATAAAAATGGACACCAAAAATCCTAAAATATTTACGTTTTGTTAAAAAATTATTTTTTCAGAGACATTTCTGGGTATTTTTGGTGTAAAAATATCTTGCCTTTTTTTATGTAAAGGAAGGCAGGATAAAAATCGTCGAGACCTTCCTCTAAATTCGGATTTTTGTTGTAATCCTTCATTAAAACAAATTAAACCATTATGTCTGTTGTACTTTTAGAATTTTTATTTATACTTTTTAACTGGTTCGTCGGTCGGCAAATGACACTTTTAGAATAGTTAAGTTTTTTAGTTTTTTTTTCTAATATTTGTTTCTGGGTGGTAACGTTTATAATGTTATTGTTAAAATAAAGTATTTAAATTTAAAGGTGCGGTATACTAAATCATGGCGCATTTTTTTGACTTGGATTTTGGTATCAATCGATGCGTCAGGTTTCACTGAGTAAAAAATTATTAATTTTCAGCGGTTGTCCACATATTAGCAAGAATATCGCTTGGTTATTTCAAATTTCAGATAATTTTTGGTTTTTTACCAAACACCAGCCACGCGTTGGATGTTGCAAACGCTTTCTTTCTCGTAAAATTTCAGATGTATTTAAGATAGTGTATATGCAAATTTTGTTATGAAAATATGCAAAATTTTTAGTTATATTAGATTTATGTCTTTTTATTTGTTATACACAAGTTACAATGTTTAATGTTAAATAAATGATTGGCAGGCGTTTTTTTAAATCTCTCATCGGTTGTACATAATTTACTGTTATTTGGTTGGTTGAGCGGCAAAAAATGGATGGAATAATGAAGCGATAATATCTAGACAACTGCTGGGTGAAACCTGACGTATTGATTGATACCAAAAACCAAGCGAAAAAATACACCATGATTTACTGAAAGGTTTAGATATCATTGTTAAAATAAAAATATATTCGTTTTTGTGACTTCCTTTTCGAAAGGTTAAATGATCGTCCCTCGGTGTATGTAAACTCCACAGTGGGTAACATAGGTATCGACAAAATTCTGTAAATTATTTTTTTTCTGTATGTATAATCTGTTCCCTGCGCTATAAAAACCGGTTTTCATTGGCACAGCGGGGAGCAGTGAAACCCCCCAATTTCACAGCGTGCAACAGCTTGTGATAAAATGCTAACGTCAAGATGCTCACGGAATTTTATCCGAGTTGAAAAATAGTTATTGCTGCGCACGAACCACACAGCAGTATAAATCAAAACCAACGTTTTTTACGCGCACGCCTAGGTTAACGAGAAAGTTAAAATGGTTCAAGCTTGTCTGTGTAAGTATTTAAACTAAACCAAGCCTATCGAGGAATGAGCGCAGTGGAATAAAATTACCTATAACAAACATTATGTTATTTTTGGTATAGAGTTTACAAACCAGACCTTATAAACTAGACTTTAAGCAGGAAAGTTAGAGCCAAAAACATGGGCCTCAAAAAAGTTAACCCTTTTAATATTAGCTAATAAAAAATGTCTTTCGGTAGTATGCTGTTATAAAAAATTTTTTTGAGTCATTTTTTTTTAAATTTGAGCACTATTGGAACTAACGGGGAATTTATAATGGGGACTTCAAGCCACTAAAATTTGGTTACAAATCCAGTTTTTCACTTTTGAACTTTTTTACTTTTGTATCACTGATCTGAACTTTTTTACTTTTGTATCACTTTTGTATCTGATAGCCAAAAAGTGTTTAAGTTGCACTGCAAACTAATAAACATTGTGGATTGTTTTGACTTGTAGCGCCGTTTTTGAGATATAACGTTTTAAATTTCAGATTTATGTCAGCAGTCTCAATCGTTTTTGAACAGACTAAAGGTAAACCCAACGTGGCTGCAACAGTTGTTCGTTGGATTAAAAAATGCCCCTCATTAAGTAACCACTCAAATCTCGAAAATCTGGCGCAACTTTATCAGCTAATTAGATTCGAATTAACGCCATATTAAATTGAATCTAATTGGCTAATAAAGTGACGTAAGATTCTCGTGATTTGAGTTATTTAATCCAACGAACAACTGTTGCAGCCACGTTGGGTTTACCTTTAGTTTTTAAAGAATGTACATACGAATTCAATGCAGTGTAAACTATCTTGAATGTTTCCTATTTTCCAACAAAATAACAATAAACAATGACAATCACCATAAAACTTTTTTAATAATAAATTTATTAATATATTATAAAGTAGGAAATGTCCTTTGTTATGCTGATCAGAATCAGATTATATAAACTGCAATTCTGTCAGTTGGTTAGCGGCAAAATTCCAAAGTTTGTCGCGGTTCCGTTTATTTGCCAGGGGACTTTTCCCCGCCGCCGAGGGATGGAAGAAGCTGAAATATTGCCCGGTAATTTCGGAAACCTAAATTTTAAAAAAAGCACAGAAAATAAAAATAAAAATTTTTCAGAATTAAAAAAAAAACTAAAAAGTACGGGGTTGATGAAGCCAATGAAATTTAGATCCTAAGAATTTTGGACCTATACACTCAAGCATACTTAAAGGTTGAAATTTATGATTTTATACACGTTATGTACAGTAGGTTGTATAGGGGATTTCAAGACTTACTTGAAATGAGCCCATCAATTTCAGGCCTGCAGCAAAGTCGAAATTTATGAGTTTTATTAAGTTTTTATGCAGATTTTAGGATTTGTGCAAGACTTGCTTGAAATAAAAATTTTCATTTTAACAAAGGTTTTAAGGTAGACACCACGGTTATGACGATTTTTACTAAAATTTAGATTTCAACTTAGATATTCATTTTTGTCCGATAAAAGTATAGTGCGAGCGAAAGCTCAGATTGTGATGTATTCAACACTAATAGTTTCATTGTTTACTGGTTGTTCTATTTCGAGATATAGTTCGATGAATTTAAAGCTCCAAAAACAGTTTTTGGCCATTTAAAAAATTTGGGTCGCTCAGTTTTTGCTTCAATTTTATAGAAAGTTAACAAAAAATAGAAGGTAACTTGGAGTAAAACGTAATTCAAAATTTTTAGCAAATTAAAAAAATCGATGTTTTTAAGAAATGCAAAAAACAAAATTCCTGAATTAGTGTTTTAATCAAAATTTTTTTAATTCGACGCCGAGAAACTACATTTCGAAACGAAAAAAATAGAATATTTTTGGTAACGCTAAATCAGAAATGAAAAAATAGAAGATTTTTGATAATAAATTTTATTAATGCATTTTATTTTTGTCATGTATTTTGTTGATGTCATTTAATGATTGTGGACGATAACAATTTTTTAAAGAAAAATGAATGTCAAAAATTTAATCAGCAGGTCAAATGTCAAAAATTTAATTAGCAGGTCAAATTACGTTAGTAAAAATTAATTAGAAAAGATCTGCCGTCAAAATCTAACTGTGGTGTTCTACCTTAATATTAAAATTACTCGGTTTAAGTTCCCTTAGCTGCGATTCTTCATAACCCAAATCGCTGGACACAATATAATATGAATTTTTGGAACTCAGAAATTATTAAATTCACAAAACAAGCAACAGACGCTGAAAATACAGGCATAACATTTTCCCGCAACTTTTTTACTCTTTTTACCCATAATTTTAACTTTTTTAAATAGGTTTTTTTTGTTATGGACTAATTTTTTTCGCTCCTGAAGTTTCACAGCTTATTAAGTAATTTAAAAACCCCGTGCACATTTTTGCCACTTTAACACTAATAATTTTAATTAATTTACGTCCATTAAAAACGATTTCGGATTTTTAAAAAGGTCCAGTTTAAAGTATTCAGAATGGCTCAAATCTTACTGAACTAAAAAGTCCTTCAAATGATTTTGGTCTACAGTTTTTTTTTAACAAAGGGTTTTGAGTTGGGTAAAATGACTTTAAAAGCAGTTTGAAAGAAAAACGAATATATACATACATACCTCTGTTGAGACAGCCAAATAGTAGACTAACGTAACACTTTCAACTGGCAAGCCGAACCATCTGTTTAGAAAAGTAGAAAAAATACCTGAAATAAATTTCTTTTTTTTGGTATAACATCGGCACAAACTTTTGAGCTTTCTTGTCTTTTAACTCTGAGCATCTATGTTTACGCGTCTAAAGCCAATGTCCTTCAGGCTGAAATTAAGGGCGGACCGTTCTCCGCCAAGAAGAAATAAACAATAACGCGCAAACCAAGAAAATTAAAAAAATAAGTCCCAGTAGTAATTTAACCAATAATTATTTAATTGCATCACGTGTTTTCCTGCGCGTGATATTTTTTTGGAGAATGAGTGGTTACTCGACCACCCTTACAATTTCACCCTGATAGAATTCATCTTTAGTCGTCATTAAAAAAAAGGAAAAAATTATACTCAATTCTGATTCTTCAAGGATGCGCCTATTTTTGGGTTTTCTGTGTTTTGACCAGCCAGCAGGGGTCACTGATGGATAAATTTGCTCTAAAAGTTGGCGTTATTGTTTTAACTATCGAAGGGCGTGAAGTACGTCAACCATTCGTCTTCATGATGTCCGATACAAAATGTGTAATTAACGACGCTTACTTAACTTGCATTAAATTTTATTTTTAAAGATTAGAATTGTTAGAAATTTGGATTAGTATGTAGGGTAGTGCACTTAATTTCGGCACTTTTCCCAATTGGGCATTTTTGATTTTGGACTATATCTTTGGTAATCCTGGACGGAATACGACGTTTAATAGCTCAAATGAGAGCTAATTATATGTAGATGACTGTCGTGAGCTTTTTATTTGTATGTTATGATATTTTAATGTGAAATTGTGTGATTTATAATTTAAAAAAATTGTTACTCGTTTTTTGAATATGGGCATTTCATGATTACTCAATAAATTGGTTTAAAAATTAAACTGTCCTGGTAAAATTTAGTCTATTTTCCGAATTTTTAGTCCCCGTGGTTCTACGTTGCGTCTGTGGTGAGCAATCGTTATAAAATAAAATAGTGTAATTTCGGCACACTATTGCTGTAGGTAAAAACGGATTCAATTTAGTGGTTGGGTGTTAAATTGTAGTTGTAATTAGTTAAAAGACAACGTTGAAATGTAGAAGTCATAGCACTGCACTTAAACTCGATTAAGAGGGTCTTTTTAAAAAGTGCCGAAATTAAATGCACTTTTTTCCCAAATTTTCATCATTTTGATACCATTTAACATTTTAGCTGTAACTTTTTGCCAGTTACACGTTGAACAACAAGTAAAAACTTAAATTGAAGAAAACTGTCTGGAGATAATGATAGCTTTTAAATTTTTGAAAATAATGATTTTTCGACTCAGAAACAATCGATTGTTTGTAAAGTGCCGAAATTAAATGTAGTACTTTTAATTTCGGCACTTTTCCATATTTTTAAAAACTCATTTAATTAAGTCAAAAAAACAACTTTTCGTACAATGAATTTTTTATGACGCAACGCAATATCGTAAAAGCTTTAAAATGAGCTACCAAACATGAAAATCAGGCCATAAAATGAAAAGTTACATTGGAAAAACGAAAAAGTGCCGAAATTAAATGCACTACCCTATGTTTTTACATCAAAAACCAACTGCAAGTCTGCAATTAACAATTTAAAAAAAATATTTGTTTTCGTTTTTATTAAACCCTTAAGGTTTATATTAATTCTAAAGGGGTATGTGGTTTCATTGCATGTTAAATTATGCCTTCACTACTCCTGCACTTTTGCAAATTTTAATAAAATAAAAATAAAATAAAATAAAAAAATGTTTTTACATCAAAAACCAACTGCAAGTCTGCAATTAACAATTTAAAAAAAATATTCCTAGGATTACGGCCGTTGCCTTGTCGAGGTTGTGGCGCAGTGGCAAGATGTACGTTTTGCATACTGAAGGTCCCTGGATCGAGTCCCGTCCCGGCTAAGACACGCTACACGGTGATAATATTGATATTTGTTTATATGTAGTATTTTTTGTTGCGCAGTTAGTACTGAGTAACGTCGGCCTTGCGTATCCTGCTTTATGCTAAATAAATTAATTTTAACTTTAAAGTAAATACGAAATTTGTGAGAACGCTGGATTAATCTGTGTTCACACGGTCCATTGCAAAGTGTGTATAGTTAAAGATTCAATAAAAAAAGAAATTTATTCCTGGCATCACGGAGTTCGCGGTCACATTCGGTGGCAGTCGCTCGGCCAAAGCGTCCGATAAAAGCAACACCCACAGTTTGGAATTCCTAAGAATACAAAACACAAGATAAATGACTTAATTTCGGCCCTTGGTGATTAGTTGCATTATATTATTATTCTATATTATTATATTATATACGTTATTATTATTTAACATATTATTTTTAAAAACAATATATCATTATGTTATAAATACATATACTGATTTAAATTATTTATTATCTCGTGAAGCCTTTATTTTCGGCCAGTTGCTGTTAGGATATGTGACTAAGCT
>JASAMX010005160.1:0-36820 GCA_030248175.1 Microlaimidae sp. YZB2_3 | reverse complement strand
GGGGTAAGCAGGAGAAAAGAAAGAAGGGGAGAGGGGAAGGGAAAAGGGAAAAAAAGAACAAAAAAGCGAAAATAAGGTAAAAGTAGGTCTAAAATGGCTTAAAATACATTAAAATAGGATAAAAACTGCAAAAAATGGCGATGATGGCGTCATCATAGGCCAAAAATGGCGATGATGGCGTCATCATAGGCCAAAAATGGCGTCATAATTTTAGGGTACTTTTTTATTTTTGGCGGGGGTGGCAATAAAACGGTGGGGGGGGCAAATCCTCCAATAAAGCGGGAGGGGGGCGTTTCCATTCCAAACCGTGCACAGGTCTACACCCCCCACACCCGAAAAAATCCCGATTATAGCCTACACCCCCCTAAAATTTGGTGGTACCCCGGACACCCCTCCTAAAATGAGTGGTCCTATAACTAAAAATGGGGTATTTGAGCTATACCCCAAAAAAATTTTGGGACACCCCCCCCCCTCCAAATTTCGGGGGTTGGGTATACCGCCCCCCGCAGAAAGGGAAATCGGGAGGCTGCCCACCTCAGGGGGAGCCCCCTTCTTTTCAGGCCAAACATCAATGGCTAACCGGCCTAGTGGTCCGTGCCAGCGCATCCATGTTCTTCGAGTAGGTGGTTGGCGGCTAACTATGCTAGCCGAGCTCCCCTTCCCCCAGCTTCTCTCAACTCAGCGGCGGTGCAAACGGACTTTAGAAATCCCCGTTAGTTTGCACGCGCTATTTAGAGAAAACCGGGCTCCCCCAAACGCCCCGCGCAAAACTATACATTTTCACAAATTTGCCGCTATTCCGAGTCTCAGATTTATATAAGGAGAAAATAAAGCGCATAAACTAACTAACAGTTTCCGAGCTTTCCCCCTTTTATACAAGAGTCAGAAATTTAGGAAAAAAATATAGCAGAGAATTGGGGAAAACATGAGAACGATTTACGTACAATATTACAAGAAATTTTAAATTTCTTTGAAACTAAAAGTAATCTTTTTTTCTCTTGGAATTAATTCTACATAGGGCCTCTCCATTTTCTTTCCTTGTGTCAGTTTCAGATATTAATTTTTCTGAAAGTTCAGAATACAAAAAAGTGGCGCAATTGTGTTTTCCCACTTTTAAAACGTGGTTTCGTTGTATATATTGCCTTCTCTCACACTCTTACCCTTAGTTATTTACAATGACAGAAAGTACGTTTACGTTTACTCTAATCCTTTGCTTTCTTTAGACCCATAGATGAGCATAAGGAAAGGACACTGTGGGCCGACCCCTACCATCAAAATTTCATCCTATCCTTTCCTAGAAACAAATCTTGGCCCTCACGCTCCACCTTTCTTATTTTTTTACTTTTAACATATTACCACCTCCCGTCTTGAATGTTAAATAAAATACCCAGTGTTTTAGTCAATTTTTAGATATAATTTTTCTTTTATATTTACAGTCATAAACAACTTTTTTAACTCAAAAAATAGTACTTTTGATCAAATTTTATACCAAAATAAGCTATTTAAGACTATGAAACTCGGAATTACTCCTAAAAAATTGAAGCAAAACATTTCACAACTTTTATAAAAACTGAAACTCTTAACCCTCCTCCTCTACATTTGAAGCTGGTTTGGTTTACCCTGCTCAGTCTATTATATACACTCCTAAAAACCTATGGGGGTACAGAGTGCAGACCCGGACCCTTCCTCTAGCTTTCAAAAGACCATTTACTTCATAGAAAGCTGTAAGAACAGAGCAACAGGGGTGTACTTTCTGTTCCACTTACCCTAACTAAGGCCAACTTTTTCCTGGCATATTCAACAAATTGCAGAAGTATTGCCACCTGCCCACATCAGTCAGGATGACCATTCGATTTTCATTCTATTTGTACAAGTGGAAAGTGACCCAGAAAAAAAATCGATTTATAAATATAAGGAACAATATCCTGATTAAGTTTCAGTTTTCTATAAAAGCCAACTGGTTACTAATGTTTAAAAAAAATCAATTTTTCAAAAATTTAGAAATTTTTGCGCGTTTATTTAAGTTTTTAAGCTCCAAAAAGTTTAAAATTTGCTTTGTTTTCGCCTAGTTTTCTTTTATTACAGTTAACATATAACATATTCTACTATATATACCGCCAATTTTTAAACTGATTATACACTTTTAGTTTCAAAGATGTTATTTACATATACTGGAAGCGCATCCTTGTCATGGGGATGGGACCGAATCATTTTTATATTGCTGTCATATTATACGACAGAATAGTAATAATGGTATCTATTTTTAAAAACCCACCACACATGACGGTCCCCTAATTTCCCAGACTACGCTGTGAGTTTCTTAAATAGAATGTTTATTATGCATAATACTGAAGCATTTCAGTCGGTAGTCTAGTCCCGCAAACAAGCTACATAGTGCTTTCACTCGCTCAGCTGACCGCTGTGGCTAACATTCGTCGTTATAACGACACAAAAACTCACAATCATTATTAATCATCGTGACTCTGACTTATAACGGTTTTATTTATTAGTGTTAAAAGATAAAAAAGTCACAATTACGAGTATTTTACGACAATTTTGACTTATTATGTTATGGTAATCATAGGTGGGCAGGGGGCGAGGGTTGGGGAGTTATACATACCCCCCCGAAAAAATCTCGATTATAGCCGACACCCCCACCCCAAAATTTGGGGGTACCCCGGACAGCCCCCCTCCCTAAAATTTGGGGGGTCCCAGTACTAAACACGCTAAAAATGGGGTATTTGAGGTATTCCCCAAAAAAATTTTTGGGACACCCACTCCTAAATTTCGGGGGTCGATTATACCCCCCCGAATCTGGGAGGCTGCCCACCTATGATGGTAACGAAACGAGTTTTGTTAGAAGGTCTTATATATCGGCTTAACACTTGATATTATAAAATTTAGTAGGGTACCTAAAAGATTCAATCTCTCACTTAGCCACGATGATCTATAAATATCTTTATCTATATCACGTTTCAATACTTCCCACACTAAAAATAAATTCTTTAAAATTACAAAAAAATTAAAAAAAACATAAGAACAAAAGTATATAACAGAAACCTTCGAATGTCCCTAGTTCAAATTTAAAGCCAGTAGTTGTAAATTTAATTCTGTACAATTATGTATATATAACATTTTTATACGATTCTTTCCCCAGAAACCTTTCAAGAAGGACTGAAAAAAAAAGGAAAAGCTATTGACATAATGTCACTGAGCAAAGCAATGTGTAAATTAAAAGGCAGGCCCTTCCCGGCGGGAATTAATTATCATTTTTGGCATTCGGTTCAAACTAAAACATAATAAACAAGCTCTTCGTTCACACATAAAATACAAAACGCCACAATATTTTTATTTAAAAAAATGTTGTTTTTTATGTATCTAATTCCTTGAACACACATTTCGTTTACAAAAAATTACTAAGAGAACACTTTTTGCTTTCTCCTAAAAAAACAATACCCCGGTCTCTTATTTTTACGAAATTCCAACAGCAAAATCCTAAAAATCATTAAAGGAGACTAACCTAACTAAACAGTAAGATACCCTTAATTAAAATGTTATAATTCAAACCCAATGATTTTTTAACTCCTTTATTCGACATAGTAATTTAAACCAGCTAATCATAATCCCTGAAATTCTATTGTCTCTCCATTCCACACCCAAACGCAGTTTAATAAGCCCTATGCAGTCGCATGCCCATACAAAATGCGGGCAGTGTTTCGAACCCCACAAAAAAAAGACTCAGAAATCGTTGACGTATTTCGGTCCTCCCCTTCCTGGAAATCAAATTTTATAGCAAAGCGTTTCCTTTTTCACTAATTAACGGCAGGTTCAGCGGCCCCACAGAAAACAACAAGGTGCAAGTCACGTTCGTATAGCGCACGTGAAACATTTGTAGGGAAAAAAATAATAAAAAACTTTTAATAACCATATTAAAAAATATAAACTTTTTAATTTCCATATATACCAATAGCAGCCTTTGTTTTTAATTTAAATATAAACTTTTATTTAAAATAAATAAAAATTAAAAAATCGCCGAGGCCAAACGAGCAGCAATCGAGTTTTATACATTATACAATGTATCAATTCTAATCCGCAGTCACGAAGCACAATGCTTTGCATACTACACGGTTTATTAAAAGCGAGTAACTGGCTCTACTTTTCCGATTTTAAATAAAACGCAATAAGTAAAAATATTCAAAATTTTTAAAAATGACACCCCAAACACTTTAAAAAATTAGAACCACTACAAAAAGCACACCAACAAACAATCGGACGAACGCGACAAACTGCAAGGGGGGATTCATCTTCCCCGTTTTAAAAAAAAAACGCTTAGTAGTATGTAAAGTAAATTACTAAATTTTGCGAGAGTTTCAGAATTAAACCCCTTTTATAAATTAAAAGTCACTAAAATAGCACGCAAACAAGCGAGCAGACGGATAAACAAACTTACCTTTAAGACTGGGAGTCCCCTCTGAGTGAGAAGTGAGAGCGCAGACCTGTGCACTGCCCGCTCCTCCCCCCGGGGGTTTGATTGGAGGGGGGCACGGGGGGGCAACTTTTTTTAAAAAAGAGGGGGCAATAAAACGGGGGAGGGCAAGCAGGTGGGAAAGAAAAAAAGAGAAAAAAAAGAAGGAAAAAGAGAAAAAAGAAACAAAAAAAGCGAAAATAAGGTAAAAATAGGTCTAAAATGGCTTAAAATACATTGAAATAGGCTAAAAACTCTAAAAAATTGCGATTATGGCGTTATCATAGGTCAAAAATGGCGTCAAAATTTTAGGGTAATTTTTCATTTTTGGCCGGGGGGGAGGCAATAAAATGGTGGGGGGGGGCAAATCCTCCAATAAAACGGGGGGGCATTTCCAGACCGTGCACAGGTCTGAGAGCGAGTACGAAAAATATGAGTACAGGCGAGTGCGTTGAACTCTGATAGTCCGAAAATTAAAAACACCACAATTAAACAAGCGCACAAACGAGCAGACGGGCTCACCTTTGAGAGTGCACTCCGAGAGTGAGCGTGTGCGGAAAGTGTTGAACTTGATCTTTTCCGGACTCTGACCGTCCGCCGACTCCTGACCGATACCGCTGTCCCCGCTGTCCGGACTTCCTGACGGAGTGTGATCTGAAAAAAAAAACAATAATAATAAAAATTTATAACCACGAGGATAGGGAAGAATACGCTACTCCGAAGATAAGTCGAAGATCCGCCTTTTGTTTAATCCGCGATCCCGAGCTTACGCTTGGAATAAGTTTAAAAATAAAACCACCAGAAGTAAAAACATCTTACTGTAGTATAAATTAGTTTGTCACTGTTGTTCAATAATACATTCTTTGATAATCTTAAAACCATCAAAAATAGACGCGTGTTATTGAACAATAAATTATAAAAAAAAATGTTGATAATGTTCTTCATGTTTTCTAGTCAAATTTTTCCAATTGGAAATATAAGATTTGCATTATGTTTGCAAAAATTATTTTGGAAATTTTCAGTTTAAAAAAAGCTTAATATTTATACGAACTATAAAAATTCTCTTTAATTTATTATCAAAACATTAAAGGAGCTCCGAAAAAAATGTTTTTAAAAATTTTTAAGCACACAACAATCAAATTTTATGTCCATCTACGCAATATATTATTTATTATATACAATATTAAATTATTGTTATTTTGTTTGGTCAACTGAATTTACAGCAAAAATTTGGCACTCGAGAAAATGGCCCACCCTTTTTTTAGCGTCAAAATTTTGGACTGCCGAGTCCCGACCTAGAAACCCCCCCCCCTTTTTTTCTATCCCACTCCCCTCTTTAGCGTAGCCCAACAACAACAACTACGTTCCCTTCCAGCAAAAAAAAAGTATAACTTTTAGGTTCATATTATGTCAAAAACAAGGTTTTTTAGTAAAACACAAAGTACTTTTATACAAATAAATCTACCACCCGCGGTCGACTCCCTTAAAAAGCCAAAAGGGTTGGGATGGGACCCCCCTCCGTAACATAACCGGCTAAAACCATAACTGTCTATACAAGCATACATGGGCACGGGGGAGTTGCGGGGTTAACCCCCCCAAATTCTGAGAAGTGGGGTTTGTTTAACCCCCCACTCAGAAGTGGGGGGGAGAAAAGGTTAACCCCCCCCCAATTTTGAAAAAATGAAGAAAAAAATGTATTTTAAATGACTTCTAACTGCCTCCAAACTTACGTTTTGAGGTCAAAATGAATGTTTTAAGCAATAAAAAGCTCAAAAATGCAATAAAAACGGCTTTTTGACCTAAAACTAGCGTTTTTTACTTTTTTCTTCAAAATCGAAAAACAATATGGGTAAAATGCACTCCAGAAAAAAAATGATATGAGCATTTTGCGTTTCTCGGATTATAACCCCCCTAGTTTGTGGTTTAACCCCCCACCCATACATGGGCACGGGGGGGGGGTTGGGGGGGGTTAACCCCCCCCCCAAATTCTGAGAAGTGGGGTTTAACCCCCCCCCCCCACTCAAAAGTGGGGGGGGGGAAAGTTAACCCCCCAATTTTGGAAAAATGAAGAAAAAAAATATCTTTAAAATGACTTCCAACTGCCTCCAAACTTAAGTTTTGAGGTCAAAATGAATGTTTTAAGCAATAAAAAGCTCAAAAATGCAATAAAAAGGGCTTTTTGACCTAAAATTAGTGTTTTTAACCTATTTTTCCTTAAAAATCGAAAAAAGATATGGGTAAAATGCACTCCAGAAAAAAAACGATATGGATATTTTGCGTTTCTCCGATTTTAACCCCCCCTAATTTGGGGTTTAACCCCCCCCACTCCGGACCAACTTGCCCATGTATGCCCCCACCCCACTCCGGACCAACGTGCCCCCGTATTTATACAAGCTAATACTCTTTAGCTATGGAAACCATAGATGTTTTCGGTCGGGTCCGCTGGGGGGGCGGGTCCAGCCCCGAGTGGAAGGCCAAAATTTTTAAGAGTTGGGGGGGGGGGGGGTTCGGACATCCCTGGCCTTTTAGGGGGGAGGGTCAGCGTCAGGGGGGGTCCGAATTTTTAACAAAGTTTTTTAAATCAATAATTTAAGTGTTTTTAGATCTAATATTGTATTTTATATACTAAAACAGCCTATTTAGGCCTAAAAAGTGTATTTAAACACTATTTTTAACTAAAAAACCGTGTTTTCACAGTAAATAAAAAATTACACTTGTAAATTGGTCGGCAAGGGGGGAGGGGGGTCAGCCTCGCTATGGGGGGTCAGGCCGGACCGCTCTCGAGCTTTGGAGGGGAGGGAGGCCCTCTGGATTTTTTCTAGGGGAGGGATCCGAAATTTTGGCTCTTTGGCTCTGGGGGGTGGACCCCTTTAGTTCCCCCCACAAAAAAAAACATCTATGATAGAAACTACTAGAAAAACGCTACAAAATTTTTAATAAAATACGCAGACTTACTTGCATCTTGCTTGATAATTTCATGTTCAGTTTGCTTTAGATCTGTTTTTATCAGTAATGGAAGAGGCTTGATATGCTGAAAAGAATTAAATAGATACATTTGCATATAGCTTAATACAACTCGGAAACCAAAATATACGAAGAAATTTAAGGTACAAGACTTTAAATGTTGTTTGGTGTTTGGTTTATCACGCACCCAGTTATTAAATATACGAATAACAGTCTTTTAAATGACGATTGAGTTTGAGTAGAGTCTATATTTTTTGCCGATCCTTATATATTAATTTCAATTAGGTTATATAAAAACAACAAGCTAATGTCATTTTATAAAAATAAATTTCAGTAATGAGTTAATTTTAAAATTTCAAAAACGGACATTGTATGTAATTACAACAACAATTTACAGTTTGTGATGTATACAAATTGATTTTAATAGGTACTATTTTGCGAAAAAAACATATCAGTACTATTTTATCAGTAGTTTAAAGCAGTAGTATGCCTAAATTTTAAATTTGATTAATGCCGACCAGTAACAAAACAATAGGTCTAATTTTTCCGAAAAAAAAAAGTTAAAAGCAGAAGATACTCATCACAAAAAAAAATTCCACGTCCACCGTGTTCAATTTTCTTTTCAAAAAAATATCTTTTTTCAATTATTACTAGTCGAACGAAACCGAATTTATGATTTAACCTTTTGGTTTAAATATATATAGTCGTTTTGTTTTGATTTATACTACCCTATCGAAGCTATTGTTATAGTACAATGGGCCCCTCTATTCTACCATTGCTAACGGCTTACTTCATTCAATTTATTTCAACTAAATTCAATTAAATATTATTAGATTTACCTTGACAAGAAACACAGCTTCTTCAGCGGATTTCTCCACTATTTTACACGTTCTTTTATGCATTTCGCCGTGTCTTGCTCTAAAATAAGTTTTAAATAATAAAATATAAAAAAATTTTAAATAATATTATTTACAATATTACAAGAACAAGCATGAGCAAAAATAAAAAAGGAAAATGTAAAAAACTTGTGTTAGAATAGAATATCGTGCTGTATAGAGTTTACCTTACAAATCAACATCAACTAAATAAACCGTTTCTAGATACAATACGGTTAATATTATTTTATTTTTTTAGATAAACATTGCAGGTGCAGAAACTATGTCTGCCTTTTTAACTGTTAAACATATCGAAATTAAATGCAAGCATGGTTTGCATGGGCAAGATAAAGGTTTTTTATATCAAAACATTTAAAAAAAATGCTATTGTTCATGTTTTTCAAGTCTTTTTGCGATTTCAAGATATCTTTATTTTGTAATAAATTTTTATGACGTTATTAAAAAGTTAAGTAGTTACATAAATAATACCAACAATCTTACAATAATTTAATTTGTTGTGTCCTCCTACCGGAAAATATCACCCACAGAAATCGGGAACAAAATAAAAAACTATACAACCTACCTGCTCAAGTGCCTTGGTCCAGTTACCGCGTAAATACTCCGTTGTAAACTGGCTTGGCTTTTAAAGAGAAGAGTTTCTGGAAAAGTCATCTAAAAATTAAAATATCCTTAAGAGATGGTAATAAATAATCATAATCATGTTCATATATACGTAAATTTCGGAATTGTCATAATGTATCCTTTGTGTTGCGTGACCATATATAAATTTGTCAGTATAAGTTGAAGAAATTATCTCAATCTCTCTGCCTTTCACTTAATTTTAAAAAATTCTAATTTTTACAAAGTCAGGGTTTATAAAGCACATTAAATGTAAGTGGAAGACATAATAACTGGAATGGTTCTGTGGCCTGCTGCAAATGTTGTTTTCGAGAGATAAGTAGGTAAAGCATATCGAAAGAGGTAAAGCGTAAACAAAACTTTTAAAATTATTAAAATACGTCAGAGGCGAAATACCTTAAGTTTAGTTTTATTCCTTTCAACTAGCCCTTGTTTATAAGAGATAACAAATTTATGTTTAATAAAAAAATAAGTTTTGTAGACAGTAGTACTGAGTGCAAAAATATTTTCACAGTATTATGCACATTTTGTTTATTTAAAGGTTGTTACCTAATTATTGAGACTTGAGAGGTATATAAAACATAGCCAATTATTACTTTTAAAATACTATATAATTTTAGATTATATTAGTAAAAACAAATGCAAAATTATATTACGAATGAATAGCGCGTGTGAATAGGCCCAACCTAATTTTTCCAGCTTTAATCCCTTTAACCATACATGGGAACGGGGTTAACCCGCCCCCTTCACACAAATTTTGAGAAGGGGGTTTAACCCCCCACCACTCAAAAATGGGGGGGGAGAAAAAGTTAACCCCCCAATTTCGGAAAAATGAAGAAAAAAATGTCTTTAAAATGACTTGTAACTGCCTCCAAACTTATGTTTTGAGCATAGGTGGGCAGCCTCTCGGATTTTGGGGGGGGGTGGTATAGGGCAGGGACGTAGCCAGGGGGGGCGGGGGGGGGGGCGGCCGCCCCCCCCCCCCGAAACGGTCGGACAGGAGGAAAAATAAGGATAGTGGTTGGGCGGGGGGGGCGGCCGCCCCCCCCCCCCCGAAATGGTCGCCAGATAGTAAAATTTGGGGGTTTTCAGAGGCTAAAAATTCAAAATTTTCTAGCGCCTCGCTAATCGCTCGGCGCCAAACTTTAAAATAATTTTAGTACCCCAATGGACCCCCAAAAACCAAAAATTTGTTCCGCTTCGCTTCGCTCAGCGGTCACTTTCTATAGTATACATACATATATATCTCGTTATTTATGTTGCCTGATGCTAATGTTATTTTAAAGTTAGTACAATAATTTTTATAAAGAATAAGTACTACACAGAAAGCAAAACAAACAATCATATTGGTTGATTTATGTACCTCCCCCCTCCTAAATTTTCCTGCCGCCTATAGCGTTGGCTCGGATTTTTTTCATATACAGACCTGTGCACGGTCTGAAAATGCCCCCCCCCCCGTTTTATTGGAGGATTTGCCCCCCCCCCGCCAAAAAATGAAAAAGTACCCTAAAAATATGACGCCATTTTTGACCTATGATGACGCCATCATCGCGAATTTTTTGCAGTTTTTAGCCTATTTCAATGTATTTTAAGCCATTTTAGACCTATTTTTACCTTATTTCCGCTTTTTTTGTCCCTTTTTTCCCTTTTCCCTTCTTTTTTTCTCTTTTTCTCTCCTTTTTTTCTCTTTTTTTTCTTTCCCCCTGCTTGCCCCCCCCGTTTTATTTCCCTTCAAAAAAGTTGCCCCCGTGCCCCCGATTTTGAAATTGCCCCCCCCGTTTTAACCCCGGGGGGGCAGTGCACAGGTCTGCATATAGGTAGGTACCCTAGAAAACATGGAGCCGAGATGCTGCTCATGTGCTTTGGTTTACAATGTGGGTTTAGCCAAGGGGTCTGAAACTAACGTCTCTAAATTCCTTTTTTTGTAAAAAGGCTCTATAAATGTGTGCTTATGTAATTTTTAACTAAGAAAACATTTAGTTCCGCTAAAAACATTAGATAATAGGTCATTAGGCCAAAAACAGTGTATTATACAGCTTTATCCACGTTTATCCCTGCTTTTTTAACGTTTTCAAAAATTAAGGGGGGGGGGGCTCCGCCCCCCCCAAAAATTTCGGGGGGGGGGGGGGGGGGGGCCCCCCCCCCCCGAAATTTTTTTTTGTACTAAAATCCGCCCCCCCCCAAAATGAAACTCTGGCTACGTCCCTGGTATAGGGGGGGTCAAATTTTAGGGGGGTGTCCGGCAAGACCCGAATTTTGAGGGGGGTGTACCCAATATTTCCGCGCTGCCTTAAAATGGGCTTAAAACGCGTAAAAAAACGTAAAACAAGCTTATAAATCAAATGCTTTAAAACTGTGTAAAATTGAAATAAGACCTTATTGCAACTTACATATTGTATTTTTTAATTCTTTTATTAATAATGTGTTTATATATTCTTATAATTAGATTAGAAATCATAGTTTTTTTAATAATTACGTAATAATAGAATAATATTATTGTCTTGATTATAAAGTCAAGTATCACAAACTTTTTAATCCATAATCTTATATTTAATTAAAGATTATATACATACATGGGTGTAGCCAGGGGGGGTCTAGACGCCTCTTTTAGGTCGGCAAAGGGAAAAATTTGGGGTTAGACAGACCCCCCTGGCTACACATGTATGTATATAATCTTTAATTAAATATAAGAATTATGGATTAAAAAGTTTGTGATACTTGACTTTATAATCAAGACAATAATATTATTCTATTATTACGTAATTATTAAAAAAACTATGATTTCTAAATCTAATTATACTAGATTATATAAACACATTATTAATAAAAGAATTAAAAAATACAATATGTAAGTTGCAATAAGGTCTTATTTCAATTTTACACAGTTTTAAAGCATTTGATTTTTACGTTTTTTTACGCGTTTTAAGCCCATTTTAAGGCAGCGCGGAAATATTGGGTACACCCCCCTCAAATTCGGGCTATGCAGGACGCCCCCTAAAATTTGACCCCCCCTATACCAGGGACGTAGCCAGAGTTTCATTTTGGGGGGGGGGGGATTCTAGTACAAAAAAAAATTTCGGGGGGGGGGTGGCTCCGCCCCCTCCCCTCCCCGAAATTTTTTGGGGGTGGGGGCCAAGGCTTCCCCCCATTAATTTTTTAAACGTTAAAAAAGGAGGGATAAACGGAGATAAAGCTGTATAATACACTGTTTTTGGCCTAATAACCTATTATCTAATGTTTTCAGCGGTAAAAAAATGTTTTCTTAATTAAAAATTACATAAGCACACATTTATAGAGCCTTTTCCGAAAAAAAGAAATTAGAGACGTTAGTATTCAGACCCCTTGGCTAAACCCACATTGTAAACCAAAGCACATGAGCAGCATCTCGGCTCCATGTTTTCTAGGGTACCTACCTATATGCAGACCTGTGCACTGCCCCCCCCCCCCCCCCGGGGTGAAAACGGGGGGGGGGGGCAATTAAAAACGGGGGGGGGGGCACGGGGGGGCAACTTTTTTGAAACGGGGGGGCAATGAGGGGGCAAAAAACGGGGGGGGGGCGGAGCAGGGGGGAAAGAAAAAAAGAGAAAAAAACTACAAAAAAAGAGAAAAAAAGAAGGGAAAAGGGAAAAAAGGGACAAAAAAAGCGGAAATAAGGTAAAAATAGGTCTAAAATGGCTTAAAATACATTGAAATAGGCTAAAAACTGCAAAAAATTCGCAATGATGGCGTCATCATAGGTCAAAAATGGCGTCATATTTTAGGGTACTTTTTCATTTTTTGGAGGGGGGGGGGGGGCAATAAAACGGGGGGGGGGGGGCAAATCCTCCAATAAAACGGGGGGGGGCATTTTCAGACCGTGCACAGGTCTGTATATGAAAAAAATCCCGAGCCAACGCTATAGGCGGCAGGAAAATATAGGAGGGGGGAGGTACATAAATCAACCAATATGATTGTTTGTTTTGCTTTCTGTGTAGTACTTATTCTTATAAAAATTATTGTACTAACTTTAAAATAACATTAGCATCAGGCAACATAAATAACGAGATATATATGTATGTATACTATCAAAAGTGACCGCTGAGCGAAGCGAAGCGGAACAAATTTTTGGTTTTTGGGGGTCCATTCGGGGTACTAAAATTATTTTAAAGTTTGGCACCGAGCGATTAGCGGGGGTTCGCCTAAAAATTTTGAATTTTTAGCCTCTGAAAACCCTCAAATTTTACTATCTGGCGACCATTCGGGGGGGGGGGGCGGCCCCCCCCGCCCAACCACTCATCCTTATTTTTCCTCCCTGTCCGACCGTTTCGGGGGGGGGCGGCCGCCCCCCCCCCCCGCCCCCCAGGCTACGTCCCTGCCCTATCGCCCCCCAAAATCCGAGAGGCTGCCCACCTATGCTCAAAACATAAGTTTGGAGGCAGTTACAAGTCATTTTAAAGACATTTTTTCTTCATTTTTCCGAAATTGGGGGGTAATTTTTTTCTCCCCCCATTTTTGAGTGGTGGGGGTTTAATTCCCTTCTCAAAATTTGTGTGAAGGGGGCGGGTTAAGGTCCCCGTTCCCATGTATGGTTAAAGGGATTAAAGCTGGAAAAATTAGGTTGGGCCTATTCACACGCGCTATTCATTCGTAATATAATTTTGCATTTGTTTTTACTAATATAATCTAAAATTATATAGTATTTTAAAAGTAATAATTGGCTATGTTTTATATACCTCTCAAGTCTCAATAATTAGGTAACAACCTTTAATAAAAACAAAATGTGCATAATACTGTGAAAATATTTTTGCACTCAGTACTACTGTCTACAAAACTTATTTTTTTATTAAACATAAATTTGTTATCTCTTATAAACAAGGGCTAGTTGAAAGGAATAAAACTAAACTTAAGGTATTTCGCCTCCTACGTATTTTAATAATTTTAAAAGTTTTGTTTACGCTTTACCTCTTTCGATATGCTTTACCTACTTATCTTGTCTCAAAAACAACATTTGCAGCAGGCCACAGAACCATTTCAGTTATTATGTCTTCCACTTACATTTAATGTGCTTTATAAACCCTGACTTTGTAAAAATTAGAATTTTTTAAAATTAAGTGAAAGGCAGAGAGATTGAGATAATTTCTTCAACTTATACTAACAAATTTATATATGGTCACGCAACACAAAGGATACATTATGACAATTCCGAAAATTACGTATATATGATGAACATGATTATGATTATTTATTACCATCTGTTAAGGATATTTTAATTTTTAGATGACTTTTCCAGAAACTCTTCTCTTTAAAAGCCAAGCCAGTTTACAACGGAGTATTTACGCGGTAACTGGACCAAGGCACTTGAGCAGGTAGGTTGTATAGTTTTTTATTTTGTTCCCGATTTCTGTGGGTGATATTTTCCGGTAGGAGGACACAACAAATTAAATTATTGTAAGATTGTTGGTATTATTTATGTAACTACTTAACTTTTTAATAACGTCATAAAAATTTATTACAAAATAAAGATATCTTGAAATCGCAAAAAGACTTGAAAAACATGAACAATAGCATTTTTTTTAAATGTTGTGATATAAAAAACCTTTATCTTGCCCATGCAAACCATGCTTGCATTTAATTTCGATATGTTTAACAGTTAAAAAGGCAGACATAGTTTCTGCACCTGCAATGTTTATCTAAAAAAATAAAATAATATTAACCGTATTGTATCTAGAACCGGTTTTTTTAGTTGATGTTGATTTGTAAGGTAAACTCTATACAGCACGATATTACTATTCTAACACAAGTTTTTTACATTTTCCTTTTTTATTTTTGCTCATGCTTGTTCTTGTAATATTGTAAATAATATTATTTAAAATTTTTTTATATTTTATTATTTAAAACTTATTTTAGAGCAAGACACGGCGAAATGCATAAAAAGAACGTGTAAAATAGTGGAGAAATCCGCTGAAGAAGCTGTGTTTCTTGTCAAGAGTAAATATTAATAATATTTAATTGAATTTAGTTGAAATAAATTGAATGAAGTAAGCCGTTAGCAATGGTAGAATAGAGGGGCCCATTGTACTATAACAATAGCTTCGATAGGGTAGTATAAATCAAAACAAAACGACTATATATATTTGAACCAAAAGGTTAAATCATAAATTCGGTTTAATTCGACTAGTAATAATTGAAAAAAGATATTTTTTTGAAAAGAAAATTGAACCACGGTGGACGTGAAATATTTTTTTGTGAATGCAGTATCTTCTGCTTTTGACTTTTTTTTTTTTCGGAAAAATTAAACCTATTGTTTTGTTACTTGATCGGCATAAATTAAATTTAAAATTTAGGCATACTACTGTTTCTTAAACTACTGATAAAATAGTACTGATATGTTTTTTTCGCAAAATAGTACCTATTAAAATCAATTTGTATACATCACAAACTGTAAATTGTTGTTGTAATTACATACAATGTCCGTTTTTGAAATTTTAAAATTAACTCATTACTGAAATTTATTTTTATAAAATGACATTAGCTTGTTGTTTTTATATAACCTAATTGAAATTAATATGTAAGGATCGGCAAAAAATATAGACTCTACTCAAACTCAATCGTCATTTAAAAGACTGTTATTCGTATATTTAATAACTGGGTGCGTGATAAACCAAACACCAAACAACATTTAAAGTCTTGTACCTGCTAAATTTCTTCGTATATTTTGGTTTACGAGTTGTATTAAGCTATATGCAAATGTATCTATCTTAATTCTTTTCAGCATATCAAGCCTCTTCCATTACTGATAAAAACAGATCTAAAGCAAACTGAACATGAAATTATCAAGCAAGATGCAAGTAAGTCTGCGTATTTTATTAAAAATTTTGTAGCGTTTTTCTAGTAGTTTCTATCATAGATGTTTTTTTTTGTGGGGGGAACTAAAGGGGTCCCACCCCCAGAGCCCAAAGAGCCAAAATTTCAGATCCCCCCTCCCTAGAAAAAATCCAGAGGGCCTCCCTCCCCTCCAAAGCTCGAGAGCGGTCCGGCCTGACCCCCCCTAGCGAGGCTGACCCCCTTCTTGCCAATTTACAAGTGTAATTTTTTATTTACTGTCAAAAGCACGGTTTTTTAGTTAAAAAAAGAGTGTTTAAATACACTTTTTAGGTCTAAATAGGCTGTTTTAGTATATAAAATTTAATATTAGATCTAAAAACACTTAAATTATTGATTTAAAAAACTTTGTTAAAAAATCGGACCACCCTGACCTGACCCTCCCCCTAAAGGCCAGGGATGTCCAGAACCCCCCCCCCCAACTCTTAAAAATTTTGGCCTTCCACTCGGGGCTGGACTCCGCCCCAGCGGACCCGACCGAAAACATCTATGGTTTCCATAGCTAAAGAGTATTAGCTTGTATAAATACGGGAGCACGTTGGTCAAGATAGACTATAGGGCATGCATCGGGGCAAGTTGGTCCGGAGTGGGGGGGGTTAAACCCCAAATTAAGGGGGGGATTAAAATGGGAGAGAAACGCAAAATATCCATATCGTTTTTTTTCTGGCGTGCATTTTACCAATATCTTTTTTCGATTTTTAAGGAATAATCGGTTAAAAACGCTAATTTTAGGTCAAAAAGCTCTTTTTATAGCATTTTTTAGCTTTTTAATTGCTTAAAACATTCATTTTGACCTCAAAACTGAACTTAGGAGGCAGTTTGAAAGTCATTTTAAACATATTTTTTTTCTCCATTTTTCCAAAATTGGGGGGTTAACTTTCCCCCCACTTTTGAGTGGGGGGGGGGGGTAAACCCCCACGTCACAGAATTTGGGGGGGGTTACCCCCCCCAACCCCCCCCCCGTGCCCATGTATGGGTGGGGGGTTAAACCACAAACTAGGGGGGTTAAAATACGAGAAACGCAAAATACGCATATCATTTTTTTTCTGAAGTGCATTTTACTCATATTGTTTTTCGATTTTAAAGGAAAAATAGGTAAAAAACGCTAATTTTAGGTCAAAAAGCCCTTTTTATAGCATTTTTGAGCTTTTTATTGAAAACATTCATTTTGAGCTCAAAACCTAAGTTTGGAGGCAGTTAGAAGTCATTTAAAAGACATTTTTTTTTCTTATTTTTTTCAAAATTAAGAGGAGGTTTAACCTTTTCTCCCCCCCACTTCTGAGTGGGGGGGGGGGGGTTAAAAAAACCCCCGTCTCAGAATTTAGGGGAGGTTAACCCCCCAAACCTCCCTTCCCGTGCCCATGTATGCTTGTATAGACAGTTATGGTTTTAGCCGGTTATGTTACGGGAGGGGGTCCCATCCCAAGACCTTTTGGCTTTTTGAGGAGATTGAACGCGGGTGGTAGATTTATTTGTATAAAAGTATTTTGTGTTTTACTAAAAAACCTTGTTTTTGACATAATATGAACCTAAAAGTTATACTTTTTTTTTGCTGGAAGGGAACGTAGTTGTTGTTGTTGGGCTACGCTAAAGAGGGGAGTGGGATAGAAAAAAAGGGGGGGGGTTTCTAGGTCGGGACTCGGCAGTCCAAAATTTTGACGCTAAAAAAAGGGTGGGCCATTTTCTCGAGTCCCAAATTTTTGCTGTAAATTCAGTTGACCAAACAAAATAACAATAATTTAATATTGTATATAATAAATAATATATTGCGTAGATGGACATAAAATTTGATTGTTGTGTGCTTAAAAATTTTTAAAAACATTTTTTTCGGAGCTCCTTTAATGTTTTTATAATAAATTAAAGAGAATTTTTATAGTTCGTATAAATATTAAGCTTTTTTTAAACTGAAAATTTCCAAAATAATTTTTGCAAACATAATGCAAATCTTATATTTCCAATTGGAAAAATTTGACTAGAAAACATGAAGAACATTATCAACATTTTTTTATAATTTATTGTTCAATAACACGCGTCTATTTTTGATGGTTTTAAGATTATCAAAGAATGTATTATTGAACAACAGTGACAAACTAATTTATACTACAGTAAGATGTTTTTACTTCTGGTGGTTTTATTTTTAAACTTATTCCAAGCGTAAGCTCGGGATCGCGGATTAAACAAAAGGCGGATCTTCGACTTATCTTCGGAGTAGCGTATTCTTCCCTATCCTCGTGGTTATAAATTTTTATTATTATTGTTTTTTTTTTCAGATCACACTCCGTCAGGAAGTCCGGACAGCGGGGACAGCGGTATCGGTCAGGAGTCGGCGGACGGTCAGAGTCCGGAAAAGATCAAGTTCAACACTTTCCGCACACGCTCACTCTCGGAGTGCACTCTCAAAGGTGAGCCCGTCTGCTCGTTTGTGCGCTTGTTTAATTGTGGTGTTTTTAATTTTCGGACTATCAGAGTTCAACGCACTCGCCTGTACTCATATTTTTCGTACTCGCTCTCAGACCTGTGCACGGTCTGGAAATGCCCCCCCCTTTTATTTGAGGATTTGCCCCCCCCACCAATTTATTGCCTCCCCCCCGGCCAAAAATGAAAAATTACCCTAAAATTTTGACGCCATTTTTGACCTATGATAACGCCATAATCGCAATTTTTTAGAGTTTTTTAGCCTATTTCAATCCATCTTAAGTCATTTCAGACCTATTTTTACCTTATTTTCGCTTTTTTGTCCTTTTTTTTCTCTTTTTCCTTCTTTTTTCCCTTTTTTCCTCTTTTTTTTCTTTCTTCCCTGCTTGCCCACCTGTTTTATTGGCCCCATTGTTTAAAAAAGTTGCCCCCCGTGCCCCCCCCCCCCTTTAAAACCCCGGGGGGGGGGGCAGTGCACAGGTCTGCGCTCTCACTTCTCACTCAGAGGGGACTCCCAGTCTTAAAGGTAAGTTTGTTTATCCGTCTGCTCGCTTGTTTGCGTGCTATTTTAGTGACTTTTAATTTATAAAAGGGGTTTAATTCTAAATTCTCGCAAAATTTAGTAATTTACTTTACATACTACTAAGCGTTTTTTTTTAAAACGGGGAAGTAATGAATCCCCCTTGCAGTTTGTCGCGTTCGTCCGATTGTTTGTTGGTGTGCTTTTGTAGTGGTTCTAATTTTTTAAAGTGTTTGGGTGTCATTTTTAAAAATTTTGAATATTTTTACTTATTGCGTTTTATTTAAAATCGGAAAAGTAGAGCCAGTTACTCGCTTTTAATAAACCGTGTAGTATGCAAAGCATTGTGCTTCGTGACTGCGGATTAGAATTGATACATTGTATAATGTATGAAACTCGATTGCTGCTCGTTTGGCCTCGGCGATTTTTTAATTTTTATTTATTTTAAATAAAAGTTTATATTTAAATTAAAAACAAAGGCTGCTATTGGTATATATGGAAATTAAAAAGTTTATATTTTTTAATATGGTTATTAAAAGTTTTTTATTATTTTTTTCCCTACAAATGTTTCACGTGCGCTATACGAACGTGACTTGCACCTTGTTGTTTTCTGTGGGGCCGCTGAACCTGCCGTTAATTAGTGAAAAAGGAAACGCTTTGCTATAAAATTTGATTTCCAGGAAGGGGAGGACCGAAATACGTCAACGATTTCTGAGTCTTTTTTTTGTGGGGTTCGAAACACTGCCCGCATTTTGTATGGGCATGCGACTGCATAGGGCTTATTAAACTGCGTTTGGGTGTGGAATGGAGAGACAATAGAATTTCAGGGATTATGATTAGCTGGTTTAAATTACTATGTCGAATAAAGGAGTTAAAAAATCATTGGGTTTGAATTATAACATTTTAATTAAGGGTATCTTACTGTTTAGTTAGGTTAGTCTCCTTTAATGATTTTTAGGATTTTGCTGTTGGAATTTCGTAAAAATAAGAGACCGGGGTATTGTTTTTTTAGGAGAAAGCAAAAAGTGTTCTCTTAGTAATTTTTTGTAAACGAAATGTGTGTTCAAAGAATTAGATACATAAAAAACAACATTTTTTTAAATAAAAATATTGTGGCGTTTTGTATTTTATGTGTGAACGAAGAGCTTGTTTATTACGTTTTAGTTTGAACCGAATGCCAAAAATGATAATTAATTCCCGCGGGAAGGGCCTGCCTTTTAATTTACACATTGCTTTGCTCAGTGACATTATGTCAATAGCTTTTCCTTTTTTTTTCAGTCCTTCTTGAAACGTTTCTGGGGAAAGAATCGTATAAAAATGTTATATATACATAATTGTACAGAATTAAATTTGACTACTGGCTTTAAATTTGAACTAGGGACATTCGAAGGTTTCTGTTATATACTTTTGTTCTTATGTTTTTTTTAATTTTTTTGTAATTTTAAAGAATTTATTTTTAGTGTGGGAAGTATTGAAACGTGATATAGATAAAGATATTTATAGATCATCGTGGCTAAGTGAGAGATTGAATCTTTTAGGTACCCTACTAAATTTTATAATATCAAGTGTTAAGCCGATATATAAGACCTTCTAACAAAACTCGTTTCGTTACCATCATAGGTGGGCAGCCTCCCAGATTCGGGGGGGTATAATCGACCCCCGAAATTTAGGAGTGGGTGTCCCAAAAATTTTTTTGGGGAATACCTCAAATACCCCATTTTTAGCGTGTTTAGTACTGGGACCCCCCAAATTTTAGGGAGGGGGGCTGTCGGAAGGGGTGTCGGCTATAATCGAGATTTTTTGTGGGAGGGGTATGTATAACCCCAACCCTTGCCCTGCCCACCTATGATTACCATAACATAATAAGTCAAAATTGTCGTAAAATACTCGTAATTGTGACTTTTTTATCTTTTAACACTAATAAATAAAACCGTTATAAGTCAGAGTCACGATGATTAATAATGATTGTGAGTTTTTGTGTCGTTATAACGACGAATGTTAGCCACAGCGGTCAGCTGAGCGAGTGAAAGCACTATGTAGCTTGTTTGCGGGACTAGACTACCGACTGAAATGCTTCAGTATTATGCATAATAAACATTCTATTTAAGAAACTCACAGCGTAGTCTGGGAAATTAGGGGACCGTCATGTGTGGTGGGTTTTTAAAAATAGATACCATTATTACTATTCTGTCGTATAATATGACAGCAATATAAAAATGATTCGGTCCCATCCCCATGACAAGGATGCGCTTCCAGTATATGTAAATAACATCTTTGAAACTAAAAGTGTATAATCAGTTTAAAAATTGGCGGTATATATAGTAGAATATGTTATATGTTAACTGTAATAAAAGAAAACTAGGCGAAAACAAAGCAAATTTTAAACTTTTTGGAGCTTAAAAACTTAAATAAACGCGCAAAAATTTCTAAACTTTTGAAAAATTGATTTTTTTTAAACATTAGTAACCAGTTGGCTTTTATAGAAAACTGAAACTTAATCAGGACGTTGTTCCTTATATTTATAAATCGATTTTTTTTCTGGGTCACTTTCCACTTGTACAAATAGAATGAAAATCTAATGGTCATCCTGACTGATGTGGGCAGGTGGCAATACTTCTGCAATTTGTTGAATATGCCAGGAAAAAGTTGGCCTTAGTTAGGGGTAAGTGGAACAGAAAGTACACCCCTGTTGCTCTGTTCTTACAGCTTTCTATGAAGTAAATGGTCTTTTGAAAGCTAGAGGAAGGGTCCGGGTCTGGACTCTGTACCCCCATAGGTTTTTAGGAGTGTATATAATAGACTGAGCAGGGTAAACCAAACCAGCTTCAAATGTAGAGGAGGAGGGTTAAGAGTTTCAGTTTTTATAAAAAGTTGTGAAATGTTTTGCTTCAATTTTTTAGGAGTAATTCCGAGTTTCATAGTCTAAAATAGCTTATTTTGGTATAAAATTTGATCAAAAGTACTATTTTTTGAGTTAAAAAAGTTGTTTATGACTGTAAATATAAAAGAAAAATTATATCTAAAAATTGACTAAAACACTGGGTATTTTATTTAACATTCAAGACGGGAGGTGGTAAGATGTTAAAAGTAAAAAAATAAGAAAGGTGGAGCGTGAGGGCCAAGATTTGTTTCTAGGAAAGGATAGGATGAAATTTTGATGGTAGGGGGTCGGCCCACAGTGTCCTTTCCTTATGCTCATCTATGGGTCTAAAGAAAGCAAAGGATTAGAGTAAACGTAAACGTACTTTCTGTCATTGTAAATAACTAAGGGGTAAGAGTGTGAGAGAAGGCAATATATACAACGAAACCACGTTTTAAAGTGGTAAAACACAAGTTGCGCCACTTTTTTGTATTCCGGACTTTCAGAAAAATTAATATCTGAAACTGACACAAGGAAAGAAAATGGAGAGGCCCTATGTGGAATTAATTCCAAGAGAAAAAAAGATGACTTTTAGTTTCAAGAAATTTAAATTTTTGGCAACATCGTACGTAAATCGTCCTCATGTTTTCCCCAGACTCTGCTATATTTTTTTCCTAAATTTCTGACTCTTGTATAAAAGGGGGGAAAGCTCGGAAACTGTTAGTTAGTTTATGCGCTTTATTTTCTCCTTATATAAATCTGAGACTCGGAATAGCGGCAAATTTGGGAAAATGTATAAGTTTTTGCGTGGGGGTGTTTGGGGAGTCCTGCGTCTTCTCTAAATAGCGCGTGCAAACTAACGGGGATTTCTAAAGTCCGTTTGCACCGCCGCTGAGTTGAGAGAAGCTGGGGAAGGGGAGCTCGGCTAGCATAGTTAGCCGCCAACCACCTACTCGAAAGAAAGATGGCACCGCGTGGCACGGACCATCAGGCCGGTCAGCCATTGATGTTTGGCCTGAAAAGAAGGGGGCTCCCCCCTAGGTGGGCAGCCTCCCGAATTTTTTTTGTGGGGGGGGCGGTATACCCGACCCCCGAAATTTGGGGGGGGGGTGTCCCAAAATTTTTTTGGGGTATAGCTCAAATACCCCATTTTTAGTTATAGGACCACTCATTTTAGGAGGGGTGTCCGGGGTACCACCAAATTTTAGGGGGGTGTAGGCTATAATCGGGATTTTTTCGGGTGTGGGGGGAGTAGACCTGGGCACGGTTTGGAATGGAAACGCCCCCCTCCCGCTTTATTGGAGGATTTGCCCCCCCCTCCGTTTTATTGCCACCCCCGCCAAAAATAAAAAAGTACCCTAAAATTATGACGCCATTTTTGGCCTATGATGACGCCATCATCGCCATTTTTTGCAGTTTTTATCCTATTTTAATGTATTTTAAGCCATTTTAGACCTACTTTTACCTTATTTTCGCTTTTTTGTTCTTTTTTTCCCTTTTCTCTTCTTTTTTCTCTTTTTTTTTCTCCTGCTTACCCCTCGTTTTATTCCCCCCCGTTTCAAAAAAGTTGCCCCCCGTGCCCCCCGGTTTCGGAATCGCCCCCCCAATAAAACCCCGGGGAGGGGGCAGTGCACAGGTCTGGGCGGGGGATTCCCCAACCCCCCTCTCCCGTCCTGCCCACCTATGGCTCCTCTCCCCCCTTTCAGCCTCTCCCCCAACCATAGGTGGACAGTCTTCTGGGCTTTTTTGGGGTATACCATAGGTGGGAAGCCTCCCGGATGTTTGTTTTTGTGGGGGAGGGGGACAGGGGTATACTTGACGTTGACCCCCGAAGTTAGGGGAGTTGAGAGGGTGTTCCAAAGTTTTTTGTCCGTTTTTAGTGCTGCCCCCCCCCCTCCCTCCAAATTTTAGGGGGATATCCTCTCCGGTAAACTCCCATCCAAAATTTTAGGAAAGTGTCGGCAGTAATTAATCGGGATTTTTGGGGGGTATTACCCCCAACCCCCCGGCACACCTATGGCGTATACCCGATCCCCCTAAGTTGGAAGGGGGAGTGTCCCAAAACTTTCTTAAGGGTATGGCTCAAACATTCAATTTTTAGCATTTTTAGTATTCGGACCACCTAAATCTTAAGCAGTGTCTGTGGTACCCCCAAATTTTAGGAAGAGGGGAGTCGGCAGTTTTGAGATATTTTTAGGTGGTGGGTATAGCACCCCTCTCCTCAACTTTCACTTGGCCACTCATGTGCCACAATTTCAATTACAATACATTTTTTCTACGATTTTCCAAAATTGAGGGTTCTCATTCCGGATTTTAGGAACTCACCAACCCCCTCCACGCTCCACCTATGGTCAAGTTACTACCTCGACCACACCACCCCCTTTTAAAATTTACGAGTTTATTCATATGTGACATATTTGCTTATAAAAGATGAAGAAATCGATTAGCGGGGACTAAGGAAAACTAGTGTGTATAAGCATGCGGATGGATCAGGAAAGCTTAGTGGCACAAAGACCGACAGAGTGTCCACTCCTAGAAGGACCGATAACTATATAAGTATATATTATCAACACTGCAGAATGAAAAGTAAAGCAATCGATATAAATATCCAGACCTGTGCACTGCCCCCCGGGGTTATAATGAGGGGGCAATTCCAAAACGGAAGGGCACGGGGGGCAACTTTTTGAAACGGGGGGGAATAAAACGGGGGCGGCAAGCAGGGGGGAAAGAAGAAACAAAGAGAAAAAAAGGAGATAAAAGGGAAAAAAAGAAAGGAAAAAGGAAAAAAAGGACAAAAAAAAGCGAAAATAAGGTAAGAATAGGTCTAAAATAGCTTAAATTGCATTGAAATAGGCTAAAAAATGCAAAAATTTCGCAACGATGGCGTCATAATAGGTAAAAAATGGCGTCATAATTTTTGGGTACTTTTTCATTTTTCCGCGGGAGGGGGCAAATCCTCCAATAAAGCAGGGGGGGCATTTTCAAACCGTGCACAGGTCTGAATATCTATTCGTGGAAGTGACACTCACTTATTTTGGATTTGAATGAAACCCAACACTATAATTATGTATAATGTATATATAATATAAGGGCTGGTTTGGTTGACAGTGGAGTGACAACTACTAGACTGTCACTTGTCTAACACGTTGTCACTTGTCCCCCTTTTGCCCAACTATGGTTGGTGAGGAGGGTTGTATATAATTTAATAACTCTTTTAAAAAAATATATAGAAACATTTTTTGTTTTAGTGTAAATTTTTTGTCGTTTTTTCTATATAATAAATGCAGGTTAGCTTGACTTCCTTTTTATCATTGATTTTCTTAGTTGTTGGTTCAGTTAGCGCTATAGTTTAGATTTAAAATATTTTTGCTGTTTGAAAAATTTTTAGATATAGGTATATTTTTATAATGGGATTTTTATAAGCTCTATGAATTGACTTTCTGCACCCTTTCAGATCAGAAAGATTATGAAACACGGAACTAAGTTTGGTGAAATATGAGAAAGCCTTTAATCTGGGCTTTAAACCTTCGGATGAGGAAAATCCAATTTCTCACTAAATCGTTGCGCATAAGCGGGGCGAAAACTGGGGGAAATCTATATAACTATGAAACTGGGTGGGAGAATGATATATATTGTTTTTTTATTAAATTTTTGTGAGGATTATTATTTCCTTAGTGAACTTAGTGCAATGTAAGAATGGAGGTGGAAGGCGGGGATCAGCTCTGCTAGGTAAAAAAATCCATACCCAATAAGTGGGCAGCCTCCTGGATTTTGGGAAGGGGTATTCCCGACCTCCGAAGTTTGGGGGAGGGGTGTCCCAAAAATTTTTTTTGGTGTATACCTCAAATACCTCATTTTTAGCGTTTTTATTACTGATCCGGGACCAAACATGGGCACGAGGGGTTAACCCCTCCCCTCAAATTCTGAGATGGGGGTTTTTAAACCATAGGTGGGCAAGCTCCCGGATTTTGGGAGGGGGGTATACGCGGAGGCGGATCTTAGTTCCAAAATAAGGAGGCACAAGGAAAAGTGACAAATTTTTTGGAACGGGGAGCAATAAAACGGGGGGGTGTAAGCAGATTTGAAAGAGAAAAAAAAAATAAAAAAGCGAGATTTAAGGTAAAAAATTGGTGTAAAATGGCCTAATGCAAGGCTAAAAACTGCAAAAATTTCGCGAAAATGAGGCAAAAATGGTGCATTAATTTTTCTAGTACTTTTATATACCATTTTTGGGCAGGGGTGGTAATAAAACCGGGGGTGCACAGCATAGCCACCAATATAGCAGGGGCGGGAGGCATTTTCCGTGCACATGTCTGCCCAATGCATTTGGACTCATTATAGTAAGTCAAGCGTAGTATAAAGGTTTACGGCCGTTTTAAGAGGGCGGGAATCAGCTGGGCTGGTGGTGGCGGCCGGCTGTTGCGACCACAGCACAGCTGATTGACCTCTCCTCCCATCCCGCCCATAGGGAGAGGAGACGGGGGGGGGGGGGTAAATGAGGAATATTGAGGAGAGGGATTGGCTAAAAGATAAGCGCGGCCAGACCAATTTGGTCTGGCCTGGTCTGGGGTTTTGGGGCTGTACAATAATATATTTAGGTATATATATATATATATATATATATATATATATATATATATATATATATAAATTATATATATATATATATATATATATATATATATATATATACAGACCTGTGCACTGCCCCCCCCGGGGTTAAAACGGGGGGGGGGGGGGGAATTCCAAAATGGGGGGCAACTTTTTTGAAACGGGGGGGGAAGAGAAAAAAGAAGTGAAAAGGGAAAAAAGGGACAAAAACAGCGAAAATAAGGTAAAAATAGGTCTAAAATGGCTTAAAATACATTGAAATAGGCTAAAAACTGCAAAAAATTCGCGATTATGGCGTCATCATAGGTCAAAAATAGCGTCATAATTTTAGGGTACTTTTTCATTGTTTGGCGGCGGGGGGAATAAAACGGTGGGGGGCATTTCCAGACCGTGTACAGGTCTGTATATATATATATATATATATATATATCCCATGTATGGTTAACCCATGTATGGTTGCCCATGTATATCCCATATATATATATATCCCATGTATGGTTGCCCATGTATGGTTAACCCCATACATGGGCAAGTTGGTCCGGCGTGGGGGGGGGTTAAACCCCAAATTAGGGGGGGGGGGGGTTAAAATCCGAGAAACGAAAAATACCCATATCGTTTTTTTTTCTGGAGTGCATTTTACCCATATCGTTTTTCGATTTTGAAGGAAAAATAGGTTAAAAACACTAATTTTAGGTCAAAAAGCCCTTTTTATTGCATTTTTGAGCTTTTTATTGCTTAAAACATTCATTTTGACCTCAAAACTTAAGTTTGGAGGCAGTTAGAAGTCATTTTAAAGACATTTTTTTCTTCATTTTTCCAAAATTGGGGGGGGGTTAAACTTTTTCTCCCCCCCCACTTCTGAGTAGGGGGGGGGTTAAAACCCCCTTCTCAGATTTGGGGGGGGGGGGGTTAACCCCCCCCAACCCCCCCCCGTGCCAATGTATGGTTAACCCCCTCAATTTCAAAAAAAATGAAGAAAAAAATGCCTTTAAAAAAACTCTAACTGCCTCCAAACTTAAGTTTTGAGGTTAGAATGAATGTTTTAAACAGTAAAAAGCTTAAAAATGCAATAAAAACGGTTTTTTGACATAAAATTAGCGTTTTTTACCTATTTTTTCTTTAAAAATGCACTCCAGAAAAAAATGATATGGGTATTTTGCGTTTCTCGGATTTTAACCCCCTTAATTTAGGGTTTAACCTCACCTCCCTAAACTCGAAACTAAAACCTCCCCCATGGAACCAAAATTTCGGACGCCCCCCCCACCCCAAGAAAAAATCCAGGGCCTTCCACCTGGGGATGGATCCCACCTAGCGGACTTGACCTTAAATTATATAAAAATATTCACAGATGTTGTATACGATTATAGTATCTGGGCGTGCCACACATTTTTTGTTTTACTACAACAGTTGGGAAAGCGTAAAAACGTAAACTTTTACGGCTTTAAGTATTTTAAGCTATTTTACTGTATCTAAAGCAATTAAATAGGAAAAAACAGCCGTTGAATAGCTCTGAATAACCGCGCAATGTTTTTGTTTTTATTGTTTTTACTCCGTTTGGATGTTTCGTTAACCAATAAAATAAAAAAAAAACAGGAGGCGGTGCACCAGTGTTTCGAAGGGCTAATTAAATTTGAATTATATATATATATTTGTGTTTATTTCTGTTGCATGCAGGCTATTAAAGAAACGAGATACACGATTTTCGGTGCGCATTTGAAAACAAACACGCTGCTGCGTGGAAAAACTAAAGGCTGGTTCATACTTATGACAAAACGTCCTTTGGACAAAGTCCAAAGGACAAATACAGTGTAAAAACGTCCTTTGGACTTTGTCCAAAGGACAAAGTCCAAAATCCAAAGGACAACGTAAAAACGTCCTTTGGACTTTGTCCAAAGGACAAAGTCCAAAATCCAAAGGACAACGTGTTCATACTTTTTGTCCTTTGGACTTTTCCCTTTGGATTTTGTCCTTTGGACTTTGCTAAAAGGAAAAATTCTAAGTAGCAAGCAATCATATGTACTTCGTCCAAAGGAAAAAGAACGTTTTGGCTTGTCCAAAGGACGTTTTGGCTTTTTTAAAATTGTCCTTTGGACTTTCTCCAAATGACGTTTTGTTATAAGTATGAACCAGCCTTAAAACGTAAACTTGGCGAGAGTATAGCGAAATCCGTGTTTTTATATAATATAATTGGGGGCTCAGCTTAATAACAATACGTGCACGCATTTGTTCCAACCGCTAATCCCGGAAGCGATTTTGTTATTAGCTTGGATGTGAGGTATATTATGTTTCCGTGGAAAATATAGTTTTTTTCTCCCTTTCCCAGGTGATGGCAGGGTTGGGCTGCGGTGAATTAGCTTCCCTTTCATGAAACACCCGGCCGCCTTTGTTGGACGTCTGTATATACAGGAAAATGAGTCGATATAGATATAGTCGTATAGAGTTTACGAGAATTGGGATTCTTATTTCCCGTTTGTTTGGCTTTAGTTGTCGGGAGTCCCAGGAATCTAGAAATTAGGAGACCCTGGGCTCTTCTGTTTTTTCTGAAGAGAATTACCTAAAAAAAGGTCGTTTTTCCGTGGACTTTTTTAGAGTTAAGACTGGTTTTGCGGTGGGAAACTTGGGAATACAGGGATAAGATGGTTTTCGCGTGGATTGGATTGTATAAAGAGAGGACTCTGACTTGTTATACCGTGGCCGGGTGAAGCCAAGGATTTGGCGGCCGAGTGACCCCTGTGAGGGTGCGGCGGTCGTGTTTGCGTTCTTAGGGTATGCTGAGTTTTAAGCCACATCGCGTATAAAAGGTGAGACTGTGACTCGTTTTAGATTTGAGAAACGGGACCGTATAAACTATAAAATGAGTCGCAGTCACTTATATTTTATAATTGCAGGGACTTATTTTGTCGTAGTCATGACGATATCGGCGGTCATCCCGGCACGGAGAAGGGGAAGGGGTTTGGTTTATTCTTTGTAGGACCGAAGTCTGTCCAGTTGGAAATTGACGTTTCACGTTTTGGGACAACGCGGCTTCTATATATATGTACGTCGCTTGATCAAAAAGTAGTGAAAAGAGCGAGGGAGTATATAACCAGAAAAAGGGACCTCCTTCAAATAGGTAACTACTCCATTTTTAACGGTTTATTTCTGAGACCCTTTAAATTTTAGGAGGGGTGGGAGTGGGAGGCGGGAGAGCTGTCGGGAACTTGTCCACCTACCTGCGTTACTTATTAAATTACATGTATATAGCAGGCCGACTGGCAGGGGCTAGAAATCATACAGGCAGAAGACGCGTTGAAATGAAACATATTATATAATATATATATATATATATATATCATAGGTGAGAAAGGGGGGGCAGGGTGGGGTCCACCCCCCCCTAGCCTCGAAATTTTGGGACCCCCCCTAGACGAAAATCTAGGGGGGGGGCCTCCCCCCAAATTTCCGAATTTTTTACCCCTGACCCCCCTCTAGATTTTAAAATCTGACCCCCCCCTCCCCCCTCGGGAAAATTTTAGGTACCTTTTTTATACTAAATTTTCTTCCAAAAACGTGAATTTTCATCACATATTCATGCTTTTACACCCTTTTTATACATGAATATGGCTTTTTATTCAATAAAATGTAGTATTATCCTATAAAAAGAACAAATAAAGTTATTATGGTTTAAAACTGTTTTGCTTTGGACACCGGACCCCACCTGACCCCCCTCTGATTTCAAAATTTCGCATCCCGGGTCGAGCCCCCTAAAAAGCTAGGGGGGGTCCGGACCCCCCTGGGACCCCCCTCCTAGAATTCAAAATTCGATTTACCCCGGGTAACCACCCCCCCTAGCTTCCCCGACCGTGCTCCCCACCTCTCACACATATATATATATATATATATATATATATATATATACATACATATATATATATATATACAGACCTGTGCACGGTCTGGAAATGCCCCCCCGTTTTATTGGAGGATTTGCCCCCCCCCCGTTTTATTGCCCCCCGCCAAAAAATGAAAAAGTACCCTAAAATTATGACGCCATTTTTGACCTATGATGACGCCATCATCGCAATTTTTTTTGCAGTTTTAGCCTATTTCAATGTATTTTAATCCATTTCAGACCAATTTTTACCTTATTTTCGCTTTTTTTGTCCCTTCTTTTTTTCTCTTTTTTTTCTTCCTCCCTGCTTGCCCCCCCCGTTTTATTGCCACCCCCCGTTTCAAAAAAGTTGCCCCCCCCGTTTTGGAATTGCCCCCCCCCGTTTAAACCCCGGGAGGGGGGGACAGTGCACAGGTTTGTATATATATATATACAACGGGGGGAGCAAAACGGTAAAACGAGGGGAGGAAAGCCTCCAATATATATATACAGACCTGTGCACGGTCTGGAAATGCCCCCCCCCCCCGATTTATTGGAGGCTTTCCTCCCCCCGTTTTATTGCCCCCCCCTCCGCCAAAAAATGAATGAAAAAGTAACCTAAAATTATGACGCCATTTTTGACCTATGATGACGCCATCATCGCGAATTTTTTGCAGTTTTTAGCCTATTTCAATGTATTTTAAGCCATTTTAGGCTTATTTTACCTTATTTTTGCTTTTTCTGTCTCTTTTTTCCCTTTTCCCTTTTTTCTCTTTTTTTTCTTTCCTCCTGTTTTCCCCCCCCCCCCGTCTGGTTGGCCCCCCCCCGTTTCAAAAAAAGTTGCCCCCGCCCCCCCCCCCCCTGTGTCGGACTTCCCCGTTTTAACCCCGGGGGCGTGTTTTATAAAGACATGTGACTGCCCCCTGGGGTAAGACGGGGGACACAGGGGGGGGTAATTTTTTTTTTTTGAAACGGGGCGGGGCCAACGCAGACGGGGGAAAAAGGAGGAAAAAAAAAAAAAAGGAGAAAAAAGAAAAAGGGAAGAGGGGGAGAGAGCGAAAAAAGCAAAAATAAGGGGTAAAAATCCAAGTCTAAAATGGCTTAAAATACATTGAAATAGCCTAAATACTGCAAAATCATTTCCTGGCGTTTGGTCAAATTACCTGGCTTTTTTCCTTTCTGGAATTTTCATTTTTTTGGAGGGCAGGGTGGCAATAAAACGTTTTTTAGAGGGGGAGGAAATCCTCCAATAAAAATCGGGGGGGGGGGCATTTGCAGACCGTGCACAGGTCTGTATATATATATTGGAGGTATATATATTTTCAGGTTAACGTTTTTGCTCCCCCCGTAAAATATATATATATATATACAGACTTGTGCACTGTCCTCCCCTCCGGGGTTTAAACGGGGGGGCATTTCCAAAAAGGGGGGCCGTTTTTGAAATGGGGTGGTGATCAGACAACGGGGAGGAGCAGGGAGGAAGGAAAAAAGAGAAAAAGAAGGGACAAAAAGCGAAATTAAGGTAAAATGTGGTCTGAAATGGATTAAAATACATTGAAATAGGCTAAAACTGCAAAAAAGAGTGCAATGATGGCGTCATCATAGGTCATAATAAGGCGTCATAATTTTAGGGTAACTTTTTGGCGTGGGGGCAATAAACGGGAGGGCAAATCCTCCAAATAAAACGGGGGGGGGGGATTCCAAGACCGTGCACAGAGTCGCACCACATATATATATATATAGATATATATATATATATATATATATATATATATATATATATATATATCATAGGTGAGAACGGTCGGGAAGCTGAGGGGGCGGTTACCGGGGGTAAATGGCAATTTTGAAAATCTGTAGGGAGGGGTGTTCCAGGGGTCAGGACCCCCCCTAGTTTTTTAGGGGGGTATCGACCCGGGATGCGAAATTTTGAAATCAGAGGGGGTCAGGTGGGGTCCGGTGTCCAAAGCAAAACAGTTTTAAACCATAATAGCTTTATTTGTTCTTTTTATAGGAATAAATCTACATTTTTTATTGAATAAAAAGCCATATTCATGTATAAAAAAGGGTGTAAAGCTTTAATAAAATGTGATGAAATTCACGTTTTTTGGAGAAAATTTAGTATAAAAAGGTACCTAAAATTTTCCCCAGGAGGAGGGGGGGTTAGATTTTAAGAAAATCTAGAGGAGTCAGGCGTTAAAAGTTCGGAAAAGTTCGGGGAAGGCCCCCCCCCCTAGAGACTACTTTCGGTCTTAAGGGGGTCCCAAAATGTCGAGGGGCTAACGAGGGGGGGGTGAGACCCCACCCTGCCCCCCCTTTCTCACCTATGATATATATATACATATATATATTATATAATATGTTCGTTTTCTGCCTGTCATGACTTCTAGCCCCTGCCAGTCGGCCTGCTATTTACATGTAATTTAATAAGTAACGACAGGGTAGGTGGACAAGTTCCCGACTTCTCCTCCCACCTCCCACCCCCTCCCTAAAATTTAAAGGGTTCCTCAGAAAATAAACCGTTAAGAATGAAGACTTACCGTATTTGAAGGAGGTCCCTTTTTGCTGGTTCTATACTCCCTCGCTTCTTCACTACTTTTGATCAAGCGACGTACATATATATAGTTGCCGCGTTGTCCCAAAACGTGAAACGTCGATTTCCAACTGGACAGACTTCGGTCCTACAAAAAGATAAACCAAACCCCTTCCCCTTCTCCTGTGCCGGAATGACCGCCCGATATGCCCATCATGACGTACAAACAAAATAAGTCCCTGCAATTATAAAAATATAAGTGACTGCGACTCAATTTTTATAGTTGATACGGTCCCGTTTCTCTCAAATCTAAAACGAGTCACAGTCTCACCTTTGGATACGCGATGTGGCTTAAAACCCGATATACCTGAGAACTCTAACACGACCGCCGCACCCTCACAGGGTCACTCGGCCGCCAAATCCTTGGCTTCCCCCTGCCACGGTATAACGAGTCTAAGTCCTCTTTGATACAAATCCAATCCACGCGAAAACCATCTCTTATCCCTGTATTCCCCATTTTCCCACCGCAAAGCTCAGTCTTAACTCTAAAAAAGTCCACCAAAAACGACCTTTTTTTTAGGTAATTGTCCTTTGAGATAACAGAAGAGCCCAGGGTCTCGTCTGAATTTCTAGGTCTCCTGGGACTCCCCGACAACTAAAGCCAAACAAAACGGGAGAATAAGAATCCCAATTTTGGCTCGTAAAACTGCTATACCGATATTCACTCATTTTCCTGTATATACAGACGTCCAACAAAGGCGGCCGGGTGTTTCATGAAAGGGAAGCTAATTCACCGCAGCCCGACCCTTGCCATCACCTGGGGAAAGGAGAAAAGAACTGATATTTTCCACGGAAAACATAAGTATGACCTCACATCCAAACTAATAACAAAATCGCTTCCGGAATTAGCGGTTGGAACAAATGGTGCACCCGTATTGTTATTAAGCTCAACCCCCCAAATTATATTATATCAAAAACACGGATTTCTATACTCTCGCCAAGTTATTTTAAGCTGGCTCATACTTATAACAAAACGTCATTTGGACAAAGTCCAAAGGACAATTTTAAAAAACCAAAAGTTATTTGGACAAGCCAAAACGTTCTTTTTCCTTTGGACGAAGTACATATGATTGCTTGCCTACTTGAATTTTTCCCTTAGCAAAGTCCAAGGACGAAATCCAAAGGGAAAAGTCCAAAGGACAAAAAGTATGAACACGTTGTCTTTTGGATTTTGGAGCATTTTCCTTTTGCAAAGCCGAACCAAAGGACGTTTTTCTATTTTCTCCCTTTTGGATTTTGGAACTTTGTCCTTTGGAAAAAGTCCAAAGGACATTTAGCACTGTATTCCTCCTTTGGACTTTGTCCAAAGGACGTTTTGTCATAAGTATGAACCAGCCTTTAGTTTTTCCACGCAGGAGCGTGTTTGTTTTCAAGTGCGCACCCAATAATGCGTGTATCTCGCTATTTTTAATAGCCTGCATGCAACAGAAATAAACACAAATATATATATATATTTTTGATAAATTCATTAGCCCTTACAGAACGCTGGTGCACCGCCTCCTATATTTTCTTTATTTTATTGGTTAACGAAACATCCAAACGGAGTAAAGTCAATAAATAGGAGGGAAAAAGCGCGCTTATTTGGAGCTATTCAACGGCTGTTTTTTTCCTATTTAAGTTGCTTTCAGATACAGTAAATTAGCTTAAAATATCTTAAAGCCGTAAAAGTTTACGGTTTTTACGCTTTCCCAGCTGTTGTAGTAAAACAAAATATATAGGGGGCGCTTAGGTAGTATAATGGTAAAGAAGATATATCAATATTTTTATATAATTTAAGGTTAGAGTCCGGGGGGGGGGGTCCCCCCCCGGTGGAAGTTCAGGGATTTTTCTTGGGGTGGGGGGGGGGGCCTCCGAAGATTTTGGTTCCATGGGGAGGTTTTACGTTTCAGAGGGGCATGAGGCTAAATTAAAGTCCTAAATTAAAGGGGTTAAAGATCCGAGAAACGCAAAATACCCATATCGTTTTTTTCTGGAGTGCATTTTTTTTTAGAATTTTTTAAAAATTAAGAAAAAATAGCTAAAAAACGCTAATTTTTAGGTAAAATGCGTTTTTATTGCATTTTTAAGCTTTTTACTGTTTTAAAACATTCACTAATACCTCAAAACTTAAGTTTGGAGGCGGTAAGAATTTATTTTAAAGGCATTTTTTTCTCTCATTTTTTTTGAAATTGGAGGGCGGCTTAACCAACCCGTACGGGGGGAAAAAATGGGCAACGGGGGGTGGGGGGGGTTTAAAGGGGGGGGGGGTTAACCCCCCCCCCCCAAATTATTAGAAAAAGTTTAACCCCCCCCCCGCTCAGAAGTGGGGGGAAAAAAAAAGTTAACCCCCCCCTTTTTTTGGAAAAATGAAGAAAAAATTTGTCTTTGAGATGACTTATTAACTGCCTCCAAACTTAAGTTTTGAGTTCAAAATGAATGTTTTAAGCAATAAAAAGCTCAAAAAATGCAATAAAAAGGGCTTTTTAACCTAAAATTAGTGTTTTTAACCTATTTTTCCTTCAAGTTCGAAAAACGATATGGTTAAAATGTCACTCCAAAAAAAAACGATATGGGTTGTTTACGTTTCTGGTTTTAACCCCCCCCCCCCCTAATTTGGGGTTTAACCCCCCCAGCTACCGGGACCAACTTACCGATGTATGGGGTTAATACATGACAAACCATACATGGGATATATATATATATGGGATATACATGGGCAACCATAGTGGGGTACATACATGGGATATATATATATATATATATATATATACAACCTATTACACATTCTGAAATGCCCCCCCACCGTTTTCCCGCCGCCGAACAAAGTGAAAATTACCCCTAAAATTATAGACACTCCCATTTTTGACCTATGATGACGCCATAATCGCGAATTTTTGCAGTTTTAGCCTATTTCAATGTATTTTAAGCCATTTTAGACCTATTTTTACCTTATTTTCGCTGTTTTTGTCCCTTTTTTCCCTTTTCACTTCTTTTCTCTTCCCCGTTTCAAAAAGTTGCCTTTGGAATTGACCCCTAGACCCCGGGGCATGCACAGGTCTGTATATATATATATATATATATATATATATATATATATATATATATATATATATATATATATATATATATATATATATATATATATACCTAAATATATTATTGTACAGCCCGAAAGCCCAGCCCAGGCCAGACAAATTGGTCTGGCACCCTATTCTTTAGCCAATCCCTCTCCTAGATATCCTATTTTTCCCTCATCTGGTCGCAAGCGCGCCGCCACCACCCCACTGATTCCGCCCCTCTTAAAACGGCGACAGACCTTTATACTACGCTTGACTTACTATAATGAGTCCAAATGCATTGACATATACAAAAAGTACCTATATTGGTGGCTATATACTGCGCCCCGGCTTTATTCCACCCCTGCCCAAAAATGGTATATAAAAGTACTAGAAAAATTAATGCACAATTTGCTCATTTCGCGAAATTTTTGCAGTTTAGCCTAATTAGCCATTTTTACACCAATTTTTTACCTTAAATCTCGCTTTTTTATTTTTTTTCTCTTTCGATATCTCCTTACACCCCCCGTTTTATTGTCTCCCGTTCCAAAAAATTTGTCTTTTTCCTTGTGCCTCCTTATTTTGGAACTAAGGATCCGCCTCCGCGTCTGCCCAAAATCCGGGAGCTTGCGCCTATGGTTTTGAGACCCCGTCGTTAAAGGAGGGGTTAACTCCCTCAGTCCGGTGTTTGGGTACAAATACATAATAAAAACGCTAGAATGAGGTATTTAGAGGTATACACCAAAATTTTTTAAAAGGACACCCCTCCCCCGACAAAGGTCGGGAATACCCCCTTCCCAAAATCGTGTGCCGCTTTGATTGGGTTAGTTTTTACCTAGCAGAGGGCCCCGCCTTCCACCATTCTTACATTAGGCACTAAGTTCACTAAGGAAATAATAATCCTCACAAAAATTTAATAAAAAAACAATATATATCATTCTCCCAGCCAGTTTCATAGTTATATAGGATTTCCAGTTTTCGCCCCGCTTATGCGCAACGATTTAGTGAGAAATTGAATTTTATTCATGCGAAAACCAGATCTTCTCATATTTCACCAAACTTAGTTCCGTGTTTCATAATCTTTCTGATCTGAAAGGGTGCAGAAAGTCAATTCATAGAGCTTATAAAAAGTCAT
>JASAMX010005159.1:0-10647 GCA_030248175.1 Microlaimidae sp. YZB2_3 | reverse complement strand
CTGGACTTTTTCTAGCCTGCATATTTAGCGGTACCTTGAGCACAGTATCTAGCGGTACGTTTTGTATTATTGTTCTTTCTTAACAAAAATAAGGTTTTATGAAAGAGTTAGGCAGTGATAAAAGTGGTTAATTCTTTAATTTGTTTGCTATGCTAATATAAAAAGCATGGCACCGGGGAGGGGGGGTGAAATCGGGGTCAAAATTCTGGCAATTGGGTTTAATTTCTTTTTCCCCACTCAAAGGTGGGGGAGGAGAAATGGTTAACTTTCACTTCTCTCCAATTTTGGAAAAATGAAGAAAAAATGCCTTTAAATATGCTATAACAAGAACTTTTTGACCTAAAATTAGCATTTTCTACTAATTTTACCCTTCAAAATTGAAAAAATTATACCGGGTAAAATGCACTCTAAAACAAAAAACTATGGAAGCAAAACGTGTTTCTTAAATTTTAAACCCTCCCCTTTCGCTGCACACCAACTTGGCCATGCATGGCGTGACGCGTGATTGACCAATTTATTTATAGTAAAAATCTCTAAAATTTGAATTCAAATTTTGTTTGATTACAAAAAGTAAGAGATTGTTTTTTTAAATGAAATATTTAAAATGTTTAAATACTCTTACAGACCTGTGCACGGTCTGGAAATCTCCCCCGCTTTATTAGAGCCTTTGCCCCCCGTTTTATTGCCCTCCCCCCGCCAAAAAATGAAAAAGTACCCTAAAATTATGACGCCATTTTTGACCTATGATGACGTCAACATCGTGAATTTTTTTCAGTTTCTAGCTTATTTCAATGTATTTTAAGCCATTTTAGACCTATCTTTACTTTATTTTCGCTTTTTTGTCTCTTCTCTTTTTTTCCTTTTCCCTTCTTTTTTTTCTTTCTTCCTTGCCTGCCCCCCCCCGTTTCAATATAAGTTGCCTCCCGTACCCCCCCCCCGTTTTGGAATTGCCCCTCTCCCAATAAAACCCCGAGGGGGCAGTGCACAGCAGTGGCGTGCCCAGGATTTTATTTCGGGGGGAGCGGTCTGGGGGGGCACTACTAACCCTGACGGGGGGTCTGGGGGCGGTAGCCCCCCAAATATGAGGGATCTGGGAAGCGAGAGCCTCCCAGCGGGGTCAAGGGGCGGAGCCCCTTATCAGGGGGGTCCGGGGAGCAGAATGCCGCCCGGGGAAAAATTTTTAATTTAAGGCGCTAAAATACACTAGAAATTTTAATTCCAGATGATACTCATAGATGAACAAGGGGGGGTAGGGTGGGGTCCACGCGTCTACCCCCTAGCCTTGAAATTTCGGGGTCCCCCCTAGAAAAAAATCCAGGGACCCCCCCCCCTCCCTCCAAATTTTCGAATTTTTCACCCCTGACCCCCCTCTAGATTTTGAAATCTGACCCCCTACCCTCTCGAGAAAATTTTAAGTACTTTTTTATACTAAATTTTCTTGAAAAAACGTGAATTTTTAACACAAATTCATGGTTTTACACCCTTTTTATACCTAAATATCGCTTTTTATTCAATAAAATGTAGTATTATCCTATAAAAAGAACTATTATTAAAGTTATTATGGTTTAAAACTGTTTTGCTTTGGACACCGGACCCCACCTGACCCCCCACTAGATTTTAAAATTTCGCACCCCGGGTCGACCCCCCCTAAAAAGCTACGGGGGGTTCGACCCCCCTAGGACCCACCTCCTAGATTTCGAAATGTCATTTACCCGGGGTAAACCCCCTAGCTTTTTGACCGTGTTCATCTATGATGATACTTATTACAAAATTTAAGGTTTTTTTATAACTACACATTTAAAACATGTGTTAAAACGTTAATTAAAGGATAATAGTGTTTATAGTAGTTTTATTAAACTGTATACCTTAACTTATGAACGGGATAATCGATTTGTAATCGAAAAACTAAGATAAATTGTCAATTTAACCTACCCGCGTAGCGGGGAAATTTTGCTTTTTGACTATTAATATGTTTTTTGAAGGCATCAAGAAGGTTTCTGTATTAATATTAAAAAAAAATTTTTTCTCTCCCAAATATTAAAAAAACGTAAGGGTCCTCCTGACGAAAAAATCCGGCTTCGCCGGATTTCGGGGGGGGGCAGCCGCCCCCCCCGGACACGCCACTGGTGCACAGGTCTGCTCTTAACATAGCTTTAACTTTTTATTACCTTTAGTTGAAAATTAATTAATTTTGTAGAAAAAAACGTAAAAAACTAAACCAAACTGAAACTGATATCTTCTTAAAGGTATTAATTCCATGGCAGCCGTTACTTATGAAGATTTCATAAAGCAACGGTTTGGATCTCGATTGAATGACCAACAAACATTATGGCTTAATAGACTGCTTGTTCTTATTTACGGAATTATCTCTGTTGCTCTTGCGTTTTCAGCTGGTCCCATGGGTATTTTTTTAATCTAATTTATAAATTTTATTTGCTTTTTTACAATGAAACTAAAAAAAGACAAAAATTATTATCATTCATGTTCGTGTATTAGTAAAATTTGTATAAATTGATAAATTTTCTATAATTTTTTAAATATTGATATCTTTTTAGGGGGAATTTTAAAAGCTGCAACAAATATGATGGGAACATTTAGTGGTCCATTAGTGGGTTTATTTTTTGTTGGCCTGTTCTTTAGAAAAACTAATCGCACTGGTGCTTTGACTGGTGTTGCAGTCAGCCTGTCTGTTAATATTTGGATATGTTTAGGTAAACGTTTACTTAGATGTTGTAACTTCGATTTTTTTTATTAAAAATAACTAAATTATCAGATTATATAATACTATAAAACTACATATCTCTTAATTTTAAATCCCTAACATCTTAACAATCTTAACATTGTTTCACACCATTCAAAAACAGACCTGTGCACGGTTTGGAAATGCCCCATCCCCCCTGTTTTATTAGTGGAGGCGTCTACCTCCATCCCGTTTTATTGCCCACCACCCAAAAATGAAAAAGTACTAAAAAATTATGGCGATATTTTTGCAAATTTTTCGCAGTTTTTAGCCTAGGCCTATTTCAACTCATTTTCCTATTTTTACTTTAATTTCGCTTTTTTTGTCCTTTTTTTTCTTTTTCTTCTTTTCTTTTCGTTTTTTCTCTTTCTTCTCTGCTTGCTCCCCCCCCAATTTTTTACCCCCCCGCGTTTCAAGACAATTACTCCCCCATTTCTCTCCCGATTTTGGAATTGCCCTCCCGCCTCCCCTATTAAACCCGGAAGGAGGGGCAACGCACAGGACAGGTCTTCAAAAATGACCATCATGTTGCTTCATAATATAAAAAAACAAACAATAAATAAAAGTGAATAATTAATAAAAAAACAAATTTCTAATTAATTTGCATCTGCATCAATACTCACGTCACTGTCAAGTTAATAAAATTTTAATAATTTTGTACAATTGCAGGTAATACAATAACAAAACCTTATTCTGCATACACCCTGCCTATGAACAACAGTAAATGCCCGACAGGAATTCCAACGCCAGAACATAGTAATTTCACATTAGAAAACCTTCGCTATGGTAAAAATTTATAATGAAATTTCTGTAGTTTTCATTGAAGTATAAGGCTTTGAAAAAATTGACGGTAGATATAAAAGGGAATTAAGTCATCATTTCTTGGTAAAAGCAAAAATAAAAGCTTAAACACAAATTTTCTACTGTTTAAACAAGGAAATCTAAAAAATTTGCTCAAAATTAAAATACAAGAGTTTATAGCAACTTGTAACCTAAGACCTAATATAAACACACGTTTAATGGAAAGCGACCCTTGCAAAACACAATGTTTATTTTGTAACACCAAGCTTTGACAGAAACGTTTCTTTTTTTGCGAATTTATATTAATTAACAAAAAGATTGACAAAATAATCTATAGCATAATTCAACTGTGTAATTATTCAGAAAATTGTACAAAAATTAGGCGGAGCTCCGGAGCTTCTAAAAACAAAGCTCCTCCCGGGGAACATCAACATCACTCCCTAATGTATATAGATAAAAATATTTTATATTTTAATTTAGGTAATCTAGACGTCATTTATCCATATAGAATATCTGGATTTTTGTATCCGTTAATTGGAGCCTTGCTGGTTATTATTGTTGCTGTTCCTGTTAGCTATTTGATTCCAGCAAAATATAAAAACAAAAAAGAAGAACAAGATATCATGCACCTAACAGTTTTAGGCAAAAATCAAATCGATATTGCAGAAAAAAACCAAACAATCAAATTTTAAAGTAAATTAATATAAAATCAAATCCATTGTTGTTAAAATTAAATTTTTGCTTTTGTCCGAAAGCTTTATATAATTATGTTTTATTTTTCGCAATAAGCCGCAAGCAGGGACGTAGCCAGAGTTTCATTTTGGGGGGGGGCGGATTTTAGTACAAAAAAAAATTTCGGGGGGGGGCTGCGCCCCCCCCGAAATTTTGGGGGGGGGGGCAGAGCCCCCCCTTAATTTTTGAAAACGTTAAAAAAGCAGGGATAAACGTAGGTAAAGCTGTATAATACACTGTTTTTGGCCTAATAACCTATTATCTAATGTTTTTAGCGGTAAAAACATGTTTTCTTAGTTAAAAATTACATAAGCACACATTGATAGAGCCTTTTTACAAAAAAGGAATTTAGAGACGTTAGTTTCAGACCCCTTGACTAAACCCACATTGTAAACCAAAGCACATGAGCAGCATCTCGGCTCCATGTTTTCTAGGGTACCTACCTATATGAAAAAAATCCGAGCCAACGCTATAGGCGGCAGGAAAATTTAGGAGGGGGGAGGTACATAAATCAACCAATATGATTGTTTGTTTTGCTTTCTGTGTAGTACTTATTACTTATAAAAATTATTGTACTAACTTTAAAATAACATTAGCATCAGGCAACATAAATAACGAGATATATATGTATGTATACTATAGAAAGTGACCGCTGAGCGAAGCGAAGCGGAACAAATTTTTGGTTTTTGGGGGTCCATTGGGGTACTAAAATTATTTTAAAGTTTGGCGCCGAGCGATTAGCGAGGCGCTAGAAAATTTTGAATTTTTAGCCTCTGAAAACTCCCAAATTTTACTATCTGGCGCCCGCCCAACCACTATCCTTATTTTTCCTCCTGTCCGACCGTTTCGGGGGGGGGCGGCCCCCCCGCCCCCTGGCTACGTCCCTGGCCGCAAGCGCAACTGAAGTCAAAAGATTAGCAAAGGGAAAAAGAGAATAAGAAAGATTTTAAAATTTCAAACCTATGAATTTTTTGAATTTTTACGCTAGAAGCGGAAACCCATTTCTTTATATTTGACATTCGTAAAAATGATAAAAAATTAAATTTATCGGCCACTGTATGGCCGAAAACTTGGGGCGCTTAGGCTTAGGCTGAAAGATTTTTTAGGCGGCACGTAAAATCTGGGCGCTAATAACAAAATAATATTTCGTATCTCAATAATTCTGTGCATAAAGTTATTTAATAAAAAATTGCTTAAATTTGGGATATATTAGTAAAATGTTGATTATATTACAAAAATGTGGGCTTGGACCAGCTTTGTGTCAAGATCCAAATTCTGAAACTCTCGACCAAAAGTTACTTAAAAATTTAGGCACAAGGCGCCAATTTTAAAACACACATTTACACAAACAACACTATTTTATTCAGTAACGCATTGTTTTCGTTTGTTTTCACAGTTTTTGTTTAAAAAATGCATATTTTTTAACAAAAACTGGTTCTAAACAAGCGCTAAATTTATTGTAGCGCGAAAAGTACAAAAAAAATAGCTGTTTTAAAATTTAATGTTTCTTATCGTTCTTTTAGCTGTACAAAATAAAAAAACTGATTTTGATAAAACACCAACACCGACTAAGCAGAGTTTATAGATTCTTCAAACTCATAAGCAAATCGTTAAATCAGATCACAGAAACGAAAAAAACCTGTATACTTAAAATATATTTATACGCCTTAAAACAGAAGAAAACTAAGTGACTCTATAAAGTTTGCTCCCCCTCTTTTAGGTGTGGCGGAGGTTCAACTTTTAAAATCCTGTGGGAACAATTTTTAAAAATTTTCTTGCGCTTCGCTTCGCTCACCACTCAACAATTATTATAAAATATTTTTAATATTAAAAGTGCTGAAAATGGACGGTTAGCGCCGCTACGCAGCGCAGTTACGGCGCTTCGCACCGTAAGCCCCGCCGAGACATTGGCAGACCGCCCCTCTCTCGGCGAAATCCTAACGCGCCTGATATATATATATATATATATATACATATATAAAATATATATAATATATGTTTACATACATTATAATAATAATCAAATATTGGTTTATTTTAAAATACTGAATAGCGAGTCATATCATGATGAAAATATTTGCGATGCGACCATAGATGGGCACCCTCCCGGATTTTGGGCGGGGTGGGGGTATACCCAACCCCCGAAATTCGGGGGGGGGGGTGTCCCAAAATTTTTTTTGAGGTATACCTCAAATACCCACTTTTTAGCATTTTATGTACTGGGACCCCCCAAATTTTAGGGGGGTGTCCGGGGTACACCCCCAAAATTTATAGTATCGGCTATAGTCGGGATTTTTGGAGGGTATAACCCCCCTGCCCACTTATGGATGCGAATGCGACTGTGAGTTATTAGCATAGATGTTTTTGGTCGGGTCCGCTAGGGGGGGGTCCACCCCCGGGTGGAAGGCCAAAATTTTTTAGGGGGGGGGGGGTCCAGGGGGTCCGGACCCCCCTGGCTTTTTAGGGGGGGTCGACCCCGGGTGCGAGATTTCAAATTTAGGGGGGGGGGTCAGGGGGGTCCAATTTTTCAGCAAAATTTTTTAAACTCAATAATTTAAGTGTTTTTAGGTCTAATATTGAATTTTATGTATTAAAACAGCCTATTTAGGCCTAAAAAGTGTATTTAAACACTGTTTTTAACTAAAAACCTGTGTTTTTGACAGTAAATAAAAAAATATACTTCCAAATTGGCCGGGAGGGGGGGGGGAGGGGGTCCAGCCTTCCAGGGGGGGGGGGGTAGGTCGGACGGCTCTCGAGCTTGGGGGGGCGGGGGGGGGCCCCCTCGATTGTGTCCAGGGGGGGGGGGGGGTCCAAAATTTTGGCTCTAGGGGGGGGGTGCACCCCTCTGTCCCCCCCCCAAAAACATCTATGGTTATTAGTGAGCTATCAGCATTTTTTTGTGGGGGGAGGGGAGGAAGAGTAATATTTAAAAAATATTTGGCCATTTTAGGTTACCAAAAATATTTTGAGGGTACTCGTACTCCCAAAATACCTCATTTTGGCGTTTTCGGAAATTCCATATTTCGGTAGCATGTCGGCGTAATACTAAGTATCCCAAATTTTTAAAATATTTTTGAAAAAGTGGACCGAATGAGGAGTTGTAGGGAGCTGAACCATACATGGGCACGGGGGGGTTGGGGGGGGGCGGGTTAACCCCCCCCCAAAATTTTGAGAAGGGGGGTTTAACCCCCCCCCCCACTCAGAAGTGAGAGGGATAGAAAAGGTTACCCCCCCCCCAATTTTGGAAAAATGAAGAAAAAAATGTCTTTAAAATGACTTCTGACTGCCTCCAAACTTAAGTTTAAAGGTCAAAATGAATGTTTTAAGCAATAAAAAGCTCAAAAAATGCATTCATTAAAAAGGGTTTTTTAACCTAAAATTATCGTTTTTTACCTGTTTTTCATTCAAAATCGAAAAAAATATGGGTAAAATGCACTCCAGAAAAAAAACGATATGGATATTTTGCGTTTCTCGGATTTTAACCCCCCCCCCTTGCCCCTAATTTGGGGTTCAATCCCTCCCCACTCCGGACCAACTTTCCCATGTTTGAGCTGAACCGCAAATTTTAAAATACCGTTATAAACACAAAAAAGGTAAAAGTTTTTCGCGCGTTGCGCAAAGTGTTCATTTTCGGTGTGATTCATAATATTTAAAGTTAATTCCCAAAAATTTTGTGTTTAAAAATGTCTTATATCATAAGAATCCTGCCGCTAAGGCAAAAAACCCAAAAAAATAATCAATGACATCGAGTGACATGTAACAAAAACATTGCTTAAAAGCTGTAAAGTGTATTGACGTACGGATCGAGCGCGGAGTAAAGCGAAGCGTCAGAAAATTTTTAAAAGTCAACCTTACAATGCATTTAAAGACGTTGATTCTATCTGACTCCGGATTTAAAAAATTTTTTAGATTAAAAAAAAATTGTTCGCCAAAGGCGGCTTAGGCTAAAAACGGGGGTCTAGACGGTGTCCCAACCCAGCCGCCGGAGCGCGTAGCGGCACAAGGCCGACGTGAAACGAAATTTTTTTTAATATGCACTTCAAAACTGCTTAAAAATTCCCTCCAGCGATTCATATGGTTATAGTTTTACTTTTTTTGTTTTTATAAGCTAATTCTTACACAAAATGTTTATTACATAACTAGCAGCACCAAGCCCACACGGAGCGTCGGCCAAAGGGTGTGGCGTGTGGGGTGTCTCCTCAACCGCCGGAGGCGAAAATTTTCGGAAATAAGCACTAAAAACTGTTTAAAAAATGAAATCCAGCGATTCATATGTTCATAGTTTTAACTTTGAAATAACATTAGCATCAGCCAACATAAATAACGAGATATATATGTATGTATACTATAGAAAGTGACCGCTAAGCGAAGCGAAGCGGAACAAATTTTAGGTTTTTGGGGCTCCATTGGGGTCAAAAATTATTTTAAAGTTTAGCGCCAAGCGATTAGCGAGGCGCTAGAAAATTTTGAATTTTTAGCCTCTGAAAACCCCCAAATTTTACTATCTGGCGACCATTTCGGGGGGGGGCCGCCCCCCCTGGCTACGTCCCTGGTGATAACCGCAATGTTGACATTGGCGAGATAAATACTCATTTAAACTTTTTCCAACAAATATTATTTTTTTGAGTTTTAAAATTTTTGGGCGCTTGATACATAAAGCTTATTAACTTGCAGTAATGTTATGTTGATAAATTTTAAATTTTAATTAATATACTTACGATATCACCGATGAAAAACGTCCATTTATTATCCGGAATTTTCTCAATATGAGGAGTTTCAATTTTGTAGCGTCTATAAAAACAAGTAATTTAAAGTAACATCATAGGTATTTATATCAAAAATATATAATATACCGAAAAATGTGCAACTCCTATATAAAAAAGTACAGAAAAGGTGGCCTTTATAATGAGCCTCTCCATTTAAATGGCACTCTCCATTATAATGGCATAGTAGCCATTTTAATTCGGCGAGTTAAAATGGAGAGGAAGCTATTATAATAGCCATTTATTGACTTAATTTCACTTCATATATACTCACAAGTCTAATACTGTCCGGGCCGCACGAGTTTCTGCGTGTTGGACAGTATTAAACCAACACGGGGAACTCCTGCGGCCCGGACAGTATTAAACTTGTGAGTATATATGTAGTGAAATTAAGTCAATAAATGGCTATTATAATAGCTTCCTCTCCATTTTAACTCGCCGAATTAAAATGGCTACTATGCCATTATAGTGGAGAGTGTCATTTAAATGGAGAGGCTCATTATAAAGGCCACCTTTTCTGTACTTTTTTTATATAGGAGTTGCACATTTTTCGGTATATTATATATTTTTGTTTATATAATTATCTCCTGAATTTTCAAATATGAAGAATTTTACTGATGTTGTAACGTCTATAAAAATATACACATGTAATATTATTATACAACATTAATTGTCTATTTTTGATAAATAATAATATTTTGTCGCTGAAAGTTTGTATTTGATACATAATCTAATTGTAGTAAAACATTAGGCAAAATTAAATTTTGATAATTAAAAATAACATTAGGCAAAATTAAATTTCGATAATTAAAAATAATACTAAGATTATGTAAAAATGTTGAATTGAAAATTAATTACGATAGATGAGCAAAAATTTTTCTGTTATGTATGTATTAATTTTTTGTTATCTAACAAATAAAAGTATGGTAACTTAGGGCGTATAAGGTTAAAAAATAACAGCGATGTAATGTAATAAAAGCTATTATAAACACAATTATTATTTCAAAAATAAAAATTATCAATACCCCAGACGTGTGCGGTCCCCCGGGGGTTAAACGAGGTATGGCGTTTACGGCAGAAAGCAAATATTTCCAATCGCATTTTGCGAAATAAAACGGAAGAAAACCTATTCATCAAAAAACAAAATATTTGCTTCTTGGCATGATGTTCCAACGTACTCAGTGACGTAGTGACGTATTTTTCTTGTGTTACGGTTTTTAACATAGTGTTTCTTGTAGCAAAAATGTGTAACTTTTTTTTCACTTAATGCTGTTTTCCTTGCACTACAATTTTCTTAGGACAATAAAAAAACACACTTTGCGTATGTGCGACTTTTTTAGCAAAAATTTAGTTTAGAAATTTAAGATGAATTCTATCAGGGTGAAAATGACTAGGTGGTAAAGTAACCACTCGTTCTTCGAGAAAATATCATGTGGAGAGAAACACCTGACGCAACTTAATAATAATTGGTTACATCATCTCTGAAAACTTTTTTTTTATTCTTTTTATTCTCAAGCGTTCTTTCTTTATTTCTTCCTGACGGCGAGCGGTTACGCCCTGAAATTTAGCCAGAAGGATTTTAACTTTAGTGAACAGTCAAACATTCTCTTG